>JAOSBL010000004.1:17874537-17897724 GCA_027568915.1 Erythroxylum roraimae | reverse complement strand
ATTAAATTAATTTTATATATTAAATGAAATTGTGATTATGTCTAATTAAATGTAAAATGAAATGGAATGTGAAAAAATAACAATTCTAAAAAATTAATTCAAAATTTTGATAAAATAAAAAATAATTCAAAATTCAAAATTTTGAATTATTTTCATTATTTTATAATTAATTATTATATTTAGATAATTATTATATATAGATAATAGAAATAATTAAAATATAATAAAGATATATATAAACTAAAATGAATAAGATATAAACAAAAATACTAAATTAAGACAATGGACAATTTTGTAATTTTTAAAAAAATTCAGGGACAATTTGATAAATTTAAAAAATATTTTTGTATTATTATGATATTTTAAATATTTTGTATTATTTTTAATTTTATAATTGTATGATAATAATTGCCTTTATTTATATTAATTGTGGTTATTATTTATATGTAAAATATTTAAAAATTATTGTTATTTCATATTAATTGTCATTATTATTTATTATTAAGATTTTTGAAAGCATGATTAATGTAAACAGTAAACTAATAAAGTATACAGTACAACTGTATAATATACTAATATGGATTATTTTGCAATTTTTAAAAATTTTATGGACTATTTCATAAATTTAAAAAATTTCCTGAAACGGTACCCAGTGCCGACCGGTACCAGTATAGTTCCGTTCCAAAACTCAATCCGGTACTGAACCCAATACAGTATTCATAACATTGATCAGGAGACTGGAAACTGAAGAACATGTAGAAATGATACACCAAAATAATGATGAAATCAGTCCACATAAATATTTCTTAAACAATTGCACTTTAATCAACTGTTGCTCACATTTCATGAAGTCGTAACAATGAGAATCAATTTCAGCACAAGATCAAATTCTAGGGTCTACACATTGAAATGGGCTTAAGAAACACCACAATACAAAATGGCATTCTTTGTCCTAATCCATTTCCAACCCCAAATTCAGGAAGCCCTAATCAAAACTTCATTATCCACACACCAAGATGTAATGTCACGTCACATCTTCATTCCTCTTTAACATTGTGATTCAACAATGAAACAAGCTGTTTTCCGGTCATAACTATGGATATGCTGACAGAGATCATACCCATTTTAATGCATTTTTTCCCTCTGCCTTTCTAATCCCAACTTTCCTATGTCATATTACCTGTGATTCTGATGCCTTAACAACAAACATACACTAAGAATTAACGCTTAAATTTTCTTCTTTACAGAAAGAGCATCATTTAAAAGGTTAATAACATAGTACATCTGAAAGTTAAGGCAACTTTTCTCAAGTAAAGCTGCGTTTCCTACAACTTGATTGAATTTGGATCTGTTTAAGGCATGTTCAAGAGTTTTAAGTGAACAAAAAATAAATAAACTCAATTGAAAGAAGAAACAAAAGTACATACCGCCTACTCATAGCTTAATAATTCAAAATGAAGGAATGCCTAACCGATAATGGTGTAGCAAAATTTTTTCTTTAATGGATGCAACAGAATCTGATATGAAAGAATGGGATAATCTGCCCTTAAGTATGTTCAACTGACTGTCATCCTGTTCTCTTGCAAGTCCAATCATCCTCCCCAAATCCTTGTCCTGAAATACACAATGACTACTATAAAAAATCATATTACAACATAAATCTAGGTTGAGTTTTTGTATGGAAACAAGGTTGGTTGATAGTCTAGGAACATAAAGAACATTTCTTAGTTATTGATGGACTTATTTTGAGATCCCCTGCACTTGCTACAGTTGTTAAAGATCTATTGTTGTTAAAGATCTATTGGCTATGGCTATTGTTCTACTACTTGGACATGGAGAAACATTTGGATAAACGGGTAACATGGTCTGTGGCTCCTGAGTCTATGACCTAAGAGTCGGTAAAGTTTGTATTTGAGGCATTTAATCCAAATGAAAATGGACACTTTCTTGAATACACAAAATAACAAGTACCAGATTTTTTCATGGCTGTTTATAAGAGATCTCACTCTCTCAATCACTTCTTGGTTAAGACTACTCAGCTTTTGTGATGCTGATTCTCTTAGCTGTTCGAATTGAGCAGCCTCTTCCAACTGTTTAGTAGTGATATTGCTTGCTTCTTCAACTTTTGACATTTTCTTCACTTTACAAGGATGTTAATCCTTAGACAATTCCAACAATAAAGGCTGGAAGAAATGCTCTGATTTAGAGCACAATAATCAGCAAAGAAGGCTTAGATGAAAGAGATAAAACAGGGAGGAGACAACAATGAAGGTTGAAATTGAAGGAAGGAAATAGGGTGCAGCAATAAACACTAAACCAAACGAGAAAAACCAAAGATATGTTTGCAGCAATGAAGGCTGGAAACAACTTGATCCAAGGAGCTTGACTCGGCTCTGATACCATGTCAAAGTTTTAACTATATTTTTTGCATATTTTTAATGTTTGCAGCAGACATAGCTTATATACAAAATTCTAGTACCTTTAAATGGGAACTAATGATTCTAATACAATATCTAATCCCATAATTTATGAGATTCTAATTCCATGATTTATGGAATATTCTAATGTAATAAGAAACTTAATCAAATACAATCAATCGATATACATAATTTTGCAACACTTAGCTCTTAGTTTCTATTAGTTAACTGTTGTTTAGACATTTTAAATAGAAAGGATAAAAGAGAATGGAGGGCAGCACTTACTTCTCTACATTGGTTACAACTTCTCAACTACATAATGTAAAAATGTACCCACATATAACAAGTCGACTCATTTCCCTAGTTGCCAACAATTTACCTACCAGCTAAAGTTCAATGGAATTGCCAAAATTGACTACACCTACACCAATTGATAAAATAATTGAGGCCTACAGTATCTGTAACCTTAATGTTTACAATACCACAATGACCATGATATCCGTTTAAGAAACCATACCAATTAATTATTTGATAACCATTCAAAAGTATTCAAATGGGAACCCCGAGAATCTATAAATTACGTATAGAAGTTACTACCGTATTTGAATTTAAAAGGAGTATCACGAGTCCCTGTAACTGTTTTCATAAGTAAGAAAATATGAATTAAGTATTTACTTCTCTTTTCTATGTATTTCTCTTTTTCTACTCCTTTTAGATTCTTCTCTCCTCTCCTCTCCTTTGTTCTTCATTTCTTCTCTAACAAAAAATAACCACTATAATTCTTGAATTAGAAATTCTAGGGACATGACAAAAGATGATTAGGACCAACAGTTCAAGAAGTTTGAAGAAAGTATCCAAAAACTCAACAAGTCTCAGACACAAAGTGAAATGGATACATAAAATTTAGGTACAAAATGATCGTCATAAATATGAGATAGATAATTTAAGATCAACGGTCAATCAATTTATGGAATCACAAAGAATGGCTACTTCAAAGAGTACAACGCTTGCTCTAGAAATAGCAATAGCTAACAGAAAAAATAAAATATTTAAAATAATGTTAATGGTGAAAAGATGGACAATAATTTTGAAGAAGGGAGCTTTGAGAGCAACTTAAATTTCAATATGTGTATTATAGTAACTACAAAACAAGACAACAATGAGCAATACATATGAAAATCTCAAGCCGGTGATTCAACTTGTCAAAGAAATTTAAATCACTCTACCCTCGTCAACACCAACTTAAATACTTGGAAGAAAATGACAATCAATCTGTTATTAGTCAGTTGCAAAAATGTGATGGAAAGAAGCTCATTTTTGTCAAGAAAAAGATGTTTCCCTTTTATCCCTTTTGTAAACCTCCTTAATAATTTTGTTGTTAAACCTTGTGGACAAAGTCTTCTATAATAGGAAGAATTGTTACTTATAAGTTTACTATTGTATTTGAATTTAAAAAGAGTATAAAAAGTCCCTATAACCGTTTTCATAAATAAGCAAATATGAATCAATTATTTTACTTCTCTCTCTTCTCTGTGATTCTCTCTATTCTCTCCTCCTCTCCTCTCCTTTCCTTTTCATTTCTTCTCTAACAAAAAATAATCACAACAGAAGCAAACTAAATCACACTTAATAAGCATAAATTTTAAAAAGAACTATGTAGTTAACTTTCAACTATTTCGTTCTACCAAAGAATTAAACCATATAAGTTGACGTCTATATAATCCAACAACTAGTACCTTTACAATATGTTCTCATTTTCACTTATTGCCCCAAGGATCCAAAGCCATCTGTGGGCCATACCTAATGACCAAAAGATAAGGATATTCAAGCACAATTCATAGAGATCAAGCGACATTAAAAATAAATTAAATAAGAAATTAGAAATTAGTTTCAATGTGATAAATCTACGGCTAGTCGCATGATTGAAGGAGAATAATGAAGTTGACAAAATAAATATCATAAGATAGATGCACCAGCAATTCGTTGCAAAGAAAAGTATGGCTTGAACAATTTTTTACCTCACCAGTTGCTTGTCTAAAAAGAAAAATATGCTGACCAATCAAATTTAATAATAAGAAAAGGTTAAAGCATAATGCACATGCACCCATCTAAGAAGGGCGATATAAGTTCCACATTGAAAGACGTTCAAGCCTACAGGGAATTGTATAAGAACCATAACATACAACACGAATAAGGACTAAAAATTAAAAAAAATGTCAAATAAAAATTCATAACTATATTATGCGTATATTTAACTTTTGATTTACTGTTATAATGATATTAGATGTTTACTTTCCTTATTAGTTTTACTTATGTTTACTGTAAATGGAGTAAGGATTCATTTTCATAAACTTTGCCTAATTTTTATTGTCAATATATACTTAGATTTATAGCCTCCTTGTGTATTTTCTTCTCTCCTAAGCATCTCTTCTTTTTTTTCCTCTCTCTCTTACTTACCCAAATGTTTGTTGCTTTAGACTGTCCTACTTCATGGTCACTGTGTGTTGTAGGAAACCACATGAGGCAAGACATTTGATACAATCAAATTCATTGAAGAGAATTGCAAAGGTTCCAACTCTATAATCCACTTGTATTAAGAAATTGCAATAGGGAAATACAATATATGCCAGAATTCCCCCCTAACAACTAGTAATGGCCTTATAATAGTCATTACTCACAATCAACTTTTCCCCAATTTCCCTACAATGCGTGGACCAATCATTTCATAACTAATAAAATTATAAAAATGTTGCTGCAACACCTTAGCTCTCAATTTCCTCTAAGTGACACGAAATCTTCTTCACACATCAATACCTCATGTTTCAAAAACCTTTGTCCACAAGACTGATGTCAGGGTAATGCTACTACAAATCATATAAGAACTCCAACATATAGTTGGTAGCATCATCGAACCACCGCACTAAAATTTGTTGATTACTCTTCATTACTTTTTTAGCTAAGAAACATGAAAGGTATGATGAATTTGGGACTCTCAGGCAACGTCAACTTATGAGCCAGCTGACCAACTTCATCAATTATAGTAATGGAGATAGCTTGTGCACAACTCTTCTATACATACTTTGTTGTCTATAAGGTTGTAATTTATTATACACCACGTCCCCTATCTTAAAACCTCCATTAGTTTGTTGTATGTCTACCACCTGCTTCATCATATTTTGAGCCCTTTTCATGAGGAATGAACCATCTACAATGTAGTTTCTCTTTCCACCAAAGCTTGATTTATTACAAGTAATTTAAGAGTCCTTAGAAAAATAAGAAATGTGCAAAGGAGGTGAGCACTTGTATAAAGCTTTAAAAGGTGATGTCTAAATGTCAAATGGAAGCTAGTGTTGTACAACCACTCCACCCAAGAGAACCATCTCAATCATTACTTCGGAGAATCACTTGTCGTGCAACTTAACTAAGTCTCAACTAATCTATTAACCACTTCTGTTTAGGCAATAGAAGTATGCAGTGCCATTCATTAAATGCAATACAACTCCTGTCATAAATTGCTTGTAAAAATCAAATCGCTATCACTAATAGTGGAATGTGGCATGCCATCTAACTTGAAAACATAATCAATAAATGGGCTACCATAGCATAAAATGGATGAGCAAGTTATATAAAATGAGCATACTTGCTTAACATATCCACCACTATGAGGATCACAAATTTTGGTCAAAAATTTGCAGTCCTTGTATAAAATCCATACTTCCATTCAAAACTACTGGGAATATATTGAAGGGATTATTCCAAAAGAGGCAATTGTTACATACTTGCTCCTTTGACAATCCTCGCATCTCCTTAAAAATTCCCTCACATCTTTTTGAATCTCTCACTAATGCAAGTAAGTTCCTAAGAACCTAGAAAGTCCCTAGTTGGATTTTCATGAAATTGAGCTATTATTTTAGTTCTTAAATATGAAACATATCCCACCATCAATCTTCCCTTTTCAACCAACAATTCACTGGACCAACTATAGACAAAATCAATCAACTTTCCTTTCTTTAACTTCTACAAAATATCTTGAATTACCAAATCCCTCCAACTTGCTTTAACCCCTTGCATCAGTTCCATATGTATGCTTGAAACAACCATATCACATAATTCACCGCTTCCTAATCTCTACAAACTACCATTCTTATACCTAATTCCAAGATCAAAACCCAACAACTCAAGCAATCAATTCTACTAGGAAGGGGTTGTTAAGTTTTGTTCTTGTGAAAAAATCATGTATATTGATTAATTGCTTGCCTGTATTTGATTAAGTTTCCTAGTATATTACAATATCCCATAAATCATAGGATTTGATACTATCCCATAAATCATTATATTAGATATTATATTAGAATCATTAGTTTACATTTATAGGTACTATAATTTTGTATATAAGTTATACCTACTGTAAACATTAGACATGTACCAAAAAATAGTTCCTAGTAAAATTTTGACATTGTATCAACCTTATATGTAATATCTAGCCTTATATGCGATAGATAAATAAGATTTTCAACTAGATTCTGATACATTTCATGCTAGCTAAATAAGTTTTCCAGCTAGATGTTGATACATTTCACAATCAACAAAAGAATCTTCTTCAGCTTCACCAAGTTTATAGTTGGGATTTATAGGAGTTGGCGTTGATTTACATGCTAGTCCTTTTTTTAAAAGTTAAATAATTCATTGATAAGAAGAAAACCATAAGCATGGTACAAAATTTACAAAGGATTTTCATAAGCCTATACTAAGGTTGGACATTTGACACGTTTTAGGCCTTAAAAGGCTTCACCCTCTGATTACACTACCCATACCATGGGCACTTAAACTGTACATCCTACATTTGCATGCTATCTTATCCAAGCTTCTTTATCACAAATCCTCATCTTCATTGTAAGTTTCTTCTTGTAATTTTCTCACATCATTTCAATTTTTCATGTTAATTCCAGAAGCAATTCCATAAGATACATGATGGGTTAATCTTTAGGCAACAAGGAAGCTTTATCTTATACTCCAGCTACTTAAAGATGCTACCTTCCACATATGAAGTAGTCAACCATTAGGTACTCAATCGAACTCTGCTCCATGATTCTACTTTAATACATGAATACATAGTTTTTGGGATGTGGAAAGAGATGCATGCATGCCCTATGGTATGATTGAAAAAACTTGAGACATCTAATCTTCATAAAGCATTCTTGTATCTGCGTTAATTCTCCATGATGTCACTGGCAGTCGACTACATGTCTTAGCTTTAGGATTCATCAACTGCTTCCACACCTGATAAGCTACCTCTACTTTGACTTAATCAGTCAATTTACTATTGCTTTTAAACAATCTAGCATTTCTTTCTTCCCACAACTTGTACATGCAAAATCCAAAGACAATTATAACCAATGTTTTGTCTATTGTAGGCATTTTAGAGGATAGAAACCAGTTCATGTATTCATTATAGGTATCCCTTTTGTTTGTAAAGCAACATATATCCAATATAGACTTCCATACTTGATAAGAGAAGTTCCACTTGAAGAATATGTGTTCTAGTGTTTCATAGCTTCCCTTTCACAAAGAACAAATATTGACCAATCTTAGGTATTGCACCTAGTCCATTATGCCAATTTATCTTCAGCTACTAACCACATATGGAAAGAAACTTGAGGCAATAGGTTTTGGTTCCACACTAACCAACTCCATCTTAAGAACTCACATTTTCTTAGTATCTATTTATATGATTTATTAGTAAATTTCCCTGACCTCTTAGCTAACCAGATATATCTATCATCCTTTCGTAGATCAAGTTTATAGTTTGGAAGAATGTGCAAAATTTTCGATAGCACATTGTTCCATTGGTTCCCCCTAATCCATACCTCCACTTTGTCATTCTTGGGGACCTTGGTCTTTAAAGATTCAAACACCTGATAGCCTTGTAAAGGACCATTCAAACACCAATTATCACCATATAGAGAGACCCTTTTGCCATTCCCCACTATGCATCTTATTAGAATTTTTAATATAAGTAGAGTGTAGAGCCCATTATTAAGAATTCGATTTTGTTCAACCATTGCCAAAATGACTACAACTAGTCATTTGGATAGTCGGCCCTTATCGCTTATAAACCCTTTAACATTTTCATGTTTAGTCAATATGGGATACTCTAATACTCCCTTTGTTCAACCATTGCCAAAATTACGACAACTAATCATTTGAATAGTTGGCCCTTACCACTTATAAACCCTTCAACATTTTCACATTTAATCAATATAGGATACTCTAACACTTCCCCTCAAGTACAACTAGGACTGAACATCCAGTTGTCACTTGAAATAAACGCAGTGGTAACCGAACAAGGCCGCTGGGACTGAACATTCAAAAGGACAACCAGGAAATTAATAATCCGAACCAAACTTGCTCTGATACCATATTAAAATTTTTAACATGGGCAGAGTGTAGAATTTACTAACAATAATTGGGATTGGGTCAACTATTGTCAAAATGACTAGAATTAGTCATTTGGATAATTGACCTTACCACTTATAAACGCTTTAACATTTTTATGTTTAGTCAATATGAAATACTTTAACACTTCCCCTCAAGTGACAATTGAGACTAGTCACTTCAAATAAATGCAGTGGTAACCAGACCGAGCCGTTAGGACTAGACATCCAGATGGACAACCGGGAACTTAATAATTCGGACCAAACCTACTCTGATACAATATTAGAATTTTTAATATGGGCAGAATGTGGAGTCTACTAACAATAATTAGGCTTGGGTCAACCATTGTCAAAATGACTAGTAAACCCTTTTGACATTTTCATGTTTAGTCAATATGGAATACTCTAACACTCCCCATCAAATGCAACTAGGACTAGACATTCAGTCGTCACTTAAAATAAACGTAGTAGTAACCAGACCGGGCTGTTAGGACTGAACATCCAGACGGACATCAAGAAATTAATAATCCGGATCAAACCTGCTCTGATGTCATATTAGAATTTTTAATATGGGTAAAGTATAGAGCCCATTAATAAAAATTGGGCTTGGATCAACCATTGCTAAAATGACTAAAACTAGTCATTTGGATAATTGGCCCTTACTACTTGTAAACCCTTTAACATTTTCATGTTTAGTCAATATGGGATGCTCTAACAATCCTCCTCAAATGTAACTGAGACTGGACATCCAATTGTCACTTGAAATAAACGCAGTGATAACCGAACCGGGCCGCTGGGATTGGACATTCAGACGGACAACCGGGAAATTAATAATCCGGACCAAACCTGCTCTGATACCATATTAGAATTTTTAATATGAGCAAAGTGTAGAGTACACTAACAAGAATTGAGCTTGAGTCAACCAATACCAAATGACTAGTGGATAGTTGACCCTTACCACTTACAAACCCTTTAATATTTTCATGTTTAGTCAATTTGGGATACTCTAATACTCTCCCTCAAGTGCAACTAGGACTGGACATCCAGTTGTCACTTGAAATAAACGCAGTGATAACCGGATCGGGCCGTTGGGACTAAGCATCCAGACGGACAACCGAGAAATTTATAATCCGAACCAAACATGCTCTGATACCATATTATAATTTTTTAATATGGGTAGAGTGTAGAGTCCACTAACAAAAATTGAGCAAATGAACTCGCAAGTGATATTTTATTTATCTGATGCAGTAGTTTTTTAAGCTTTTCAATATCTTCATTGCTGATTTCCCTTAGTTCCTACAGCTTTTCTTGAATATTTAGAGTGATGTGGGCTAAACTAGAGGCATTTTTCTTGTTTGCTTTGTTGCCTCATTCTTAGCTTAGTGGCTTACCATGCAATTTCAAGCAACTTCTTTGGTGTGCCATGATTTCTTACAGTAGGTACCATCTTTATTCTGCCCTCCTTTGGCCAACTTAGCTACCCCATGCTCCGTACTTCTATTTGGCACTTCAGTTGACATTTTTCTAAAAATTTTGGCAATAATTTTCAATGCTAAATTTTAAACTATTTGTGATTCAAGCATCAAAGACCGTCTACTTTGTTCAACTCTGGCAGGTGAGATTGTCTCATTCAGTGATGAGACTTCTTCTTTTCCCAAAATTTGCACACTTAGCCAATCAAACTCAAGCTCCAATCATGCAAGAAAATCATATACACTATCCTTTTCGATAACATATTTTATCTTAGCAAAACAATTACTACTTTGCAACTCAAAAGGCCTATAACAGTCCAATTCTAGCTATTGATTTTGTAATGTATTGGCATATTTTGTGACTGATTTTCTCCTTATCTTATTATTCTTGCTTTTACTTTTATTTCATACACCTAAGCAACATCCTTAATTTTGGAGTAAGTTTGTCGAATAGTCTCCCAAATCTCTTTGTTGTTGGAAAAATGTTACAGGCCCTAGACCAATTTTTGGTTATGGGACCCTACAAAGTAATATCAGATGGGCTATTTTTAAGGGTTTCTCTTCCTTTATGACCTTTTTTGGTAGGTTAGGAAGTAAGGGTTCATTAGAGAGAACCCTTCAATCTCCTAAAGAAAGAAATTACAGAAGTAAAATTCTACGTACTTTATTTCCAGCTTTGAAAAGCTTAAATATATTCTTCTTGACAACCCTACACTTCCTAATAACTTCATAACAAAGGCTATAAAGTGTTAACTAAAAAATATAAACAACTATTAATTATTCAAATTCAAATTCAACAATAAACTTATCTTTTGTGTTCCTCCTTTTACTATGAGTGAGTGATCTCTTGTAGACTTGGTCAAAAGGGACTTCAAACAAATTCCTATTGTCCAACAGGAATGTTTGTTACTGTTGACTTGTAAAAGAGAAACATGCAAGTATCACTAATTTTAGGGGTCATGGAACCCCATAGCCATGACATAATAAGAGAGCCTTCCTCATCCCAAGCTTCAAAACCTACTTCTCCTTGCTCGGGACCAATTCCTAATAGGTGACTCAGACTTCCTTTACTAGGATGGTTTTTACTAGTTTAGACCACTATAGATCTTACCATTAAATTAAATATGTTACTAAAATGTTTGGAAGCTCACCTTTTCATTGAGCTTCTTTAGAATTTTGGGTGAGTTTTTGGATCAAATTAATTTTTTCTATTTCACATGTTTATTCTAATTAGAGATTTTAAGAAAAGAAATCACAATGATAAAAAGGGGTATGGACTAGCTAGAAAAGTGCAACAATGAAGGCTACATGATGACTGGGGATTGCAACAACAAAGGCAGCTAAAAATTGCAATGAAAGCCATAGAATTTTACTCAAAAAACCTAAGGCTCTGATACCACATCAAAAAATAGAAGGAAAAATGAATTGTCTTATTCCCAAATAATTTAGAATTACAGGCTTATACGCACCTTGGAGAAGGAGAAAAAACAAAAAGCAATCTCTAGGAATTTATGTTCTAAGGTTCCACACTCTTCTAGGAAATGAAAATAGTTTCCTAACATTCTATACTCCCCTAGGAAAAGAGAACAATCTCTTAGAGAATCCCACAACCTTTGGAATACCAAGAAATTGACTTTTCTAAAATGGTATAAAACTAATATACAACTTGATACCCTTTTTCACAGAAACTGAAGACCTCAAATTGCTTTTAACAGTTCCATAGCAATGAAAAGACAATTTTTTGTTTTTTGACAATATGCTTGTAGATTCCTCAAGTTTAATAACTTCACGAGATACTCTATCTCCTTTAAACCCCTTAAGAAAAAACTTACTAAATAAAGCTCAAGAATTATCAAGTTATGGGAATGGAAATCGAATAATGCTCAATATTTTCTAATTGTTCCTGCTTGTCTTAGATCCTTGAATTCCCCAACTAGATCAAAAAACTGCCTCCTCAAATCTCTGCTCCAATGATATCAAGTATTTTTCCTAGCTAGGTGGTTAATTGGTTAATCTATCCATGTACAACTAATGCCATTGCAAAGCTTTTCTACTCAAGTAGTTGCAACCCTAACCTTCAATTTGAGTAGTGATTCAACTAACAATTGCTCATGTCGATAAATTCAACCTCTCAATTCTATTCCATCAAATTGTGGACATTCCACCTTACTAAAGCGAGTGGGAACCAAGTAGTGAGTTCTCTATTGAATTTCAAGTAGTCATTGAACTTCATCTTTCTAACTATTTTTATGTTGATTATACTACTAAAGCAATTGTAGCCCATTCCTTCTGGTCATCAATTGTCTTTTAGTACTTCAAATGCATCTCCCAAAACAAATTGTTCATATTCTCTTCGAACCTTCTTACATCTCTGGACCGAGTTCCTTCCACCATTATCAACACTCACACAACCCTTGGATGCAAATTTTTCCGATCCCTAGTGATACGATCAAATCCACTTAAGAGACTTGGAAAGGTTCCAACTTTATATCCCACTTGTGTTAAGAAATCACAATAAGGAAACACAAAAGAAGTAAAAGAATAAAGATAATATAGAAAAAAAAAAGTTATATGCCAAATTTAGCTCCCTACCAACAAACCTTGAAGATATCCTACTTCAAGTGCAAGTTAAACTTCATAATATTCTACAAGGATGAAGGTAAGTTTACCCCTTAAAATTTGCATTAAAATTTAAGTTAGATCTAATGTTTGATAACTTATAAAAAAGACCTAATATTTTGAAAAACATTTAAAATAGTCATTTTAAAATTTTGATACAAATGTTAAGGGGCAAAACATACCTTCAACCTATTCTATAAGTTTGAAAAAACAAAAGTCTTTAATTTGAGTCCACTTCATTCTTCACAGGATTGCATGAAAATGTACAAGATAACAAAGGATTTCTACACTTCAATATTATGAATATCATGCAATCCTATTAGTTAACTAAAGACATAAATACCTCACTTTCACTTGATATTTTCTTGAACACTAACATACAACCACCAAAACTGTTGAATGTAAGAGATTAAGCAATTACCCTGAATAACACTTTGCCTTCAATAAGGGCATAAGGTATAGGCCCAAAAAGTCGTGAATCAATTGAGTCATATATATTATCTCCTTGAATCCAAACATGCCCTTCAGGTACCTATCAATAAGATACAATTGTTAAATAAAAAAGGTTAAGAACCTTGACATTAATGAATATATACAGTATGAGATTAGGTAATGAAAGGGTAAATAAATAAAGGTCGAGTAATGAAAGGGTAAAAGAAAATAGATATTTAGGTGATCTTGAGAGATTCATTTGGCACTCATCATGAATAAATATAAAATTACAAAAGCTTACCTTCACTCTGCATCACAACATAGCCTCTTAACAAGTATGCTTTCCAATTTCCATGTAAGAGAAGAGAAAAATGCAAAGCAGAGGAATGTGAAAATTTCAAAACACTTCATCACCGAATATGAAAATCACTAAGCTCGTACTTTGTGCACCAGTATGAAATTAACATCTGCCACTTCCTCAGCTCAACAACCCTATTGACTGTTGGATCAGTTATGGGCATTGTAGCAACAGAGACAGTGAATGAAAAAAAGGAAACAGTACAAAATTAAACCAAGTTCATATTGTCTTAGGCTCAGCAGACACAATCCCATGTTCCCCAATATAAGAACCCTCAAGTCCAAGAAAAAATGTAAATGTTAAAATAATCGACATTAAAGATTGCCCATTTATTTGATGAAATTAAAAAGAATAAAAACAAGGTCTATAACTGATACCTACAAAATGAATGAAACGAGATAATGAAAGAAGTATGATAAGATACCACAACAGTGCGGGTGCGGTGACCACGAACAGGGTCGGGCATGAAACTGACGGAATGACCCGCCATACCCACGATGCGCTTTGTCAAAATCTTACGAGGATCAAGTGGTGATCGAACCACCACCACGTCCCCAGGACACACCTTCCCAAAGCGTTGCGACAGGTGTTCTACTAGTAACACATCACCCGTCATATTCAAAGTCGGGAACATGCTCGGCCCGTATGCCTGCATTCATTTCACAAGTGCGAAGAAGAAGAATTAAAGCGAGAGAGAGGGGGCGAGCGAGAGCGAGAGCGAGAGAGAGAGAGAGGGTAATGCAGTAGTAGGCATACGAGAGTGGGTGAGCAGAGGTAGGTGTTGGTGACGTGAAGCAAACAAAGAAACCTGGCAACTAAGGCTGTTCTACCAAGCAATTCTTGTATTGCGCTTCTCCATTTACTCATCAAACCCGCTACCATTCTCAATTCAATTCCCACACAAACCTCCACAGTACACATTACTGTTATCTTATAAAGGCTTTTCTCAAGTAGGCATAGGACCAGAACAGACGCGAAGAAACGGCGAACTCAAATGACTGGCCGTTAGATCCTATGGTCCCTTTTTTGTGTACCTATTCTATGTTATTATATCTAAGTCATCCATTTATGTGGGGACTTTTTTTTGTATACCTATCCCTACATAAATGGATGGCTCAGAAGCAATAGTACAGAATAGGTACACAAAAAAAGGAGTCCTCACATAAATGGATGGCTCAGATGCAATAGCACAGAAACAGAATAAGTACACAAAAAAGGGGGACTAGATCCAAATGACTGTAGTTGCAACATTTCATGTCGTGAAACTGTGGAAATTTATTAACGAATTCAATTTAATTATATTAATAAAATTGAATTTAATTTAATTTGTTTGAAATAAATTCAGTAATCTTATAATTAAATTCAATTACACTCTTTCAAATACAATCAAAATAAATTCAATTATTTCATATGACATTTTTATCCTTGATTAAAAAAATAATCTTATTAAATAATAAACATTCACATTTATATAATGCAAGTTATAAAAATCAATTTTATTATAAGTGATATGATCAAAAAACAGTTCATTATTAAAATAAAAAGAAAAATTGAATGCAAATGACATAAGTAAAGAAGATGTTGTTTGGTTTATTGATGAGAGAGATTGTTTGAGGTGAAAGGGGCTACTTGAGGTGAAAAGATATATGGTAGGATTAGATAGGTATTATTGGAAGAATATTTTTAACGTTCAAAAGAAAAATTGAAGTCTCAGTTCGTAATTTAATTCTGATACTTTTTTAGGTGAATTCAATTTATAACATGAATTAAACCCATCCCTTTTTTTCCTGTTTCCAAACACTTGAATTGAATTCAATCAATTCATATCATTCTAAACATCCCGTTAATTAGTAAAGAACTTCAAATAACTTGGCCGAAAAAAAAGACTTAAAACTATTTTGCAAGAGAAGAATTCAATTACTTGTTGCTTAAAATGTTCTTATTTTTGTTATAAATACTTAAAATTTTTAAAATTTATTCTTTTTAATTATTTTTTATTATATAAAAGAACTAATTTGCCCCTTTTAAAAAAGGATTTAAGATAACCCTAATACTAATTTACCCTTAACGTTTTTAAAACAAAGCAATTTGCTCAAAAAAATATTAACTCCACCTAATTAATCTTATCTTCTTATTAAGTTTATCCGTCTATACATGTCATGTATGGTTAACTATCACGTATGTATAGATAATAAATTCTTACTTTAATATTAATTAATTCATTTTATTAATTTTCTAGAAATTAAAATTAATTAACTTCTTATCTTTTTCCCTAAAACCCAACTAAATCCTCCGATTGAATCCTTTTTTCTTCATTACCCTAATTTGCTTCTTTTTGCTTCTTCTTCATTAATGTTCTATCATCAAACAATGAAAATAGGAAAACCAATCATTCTAACTATTTATTTATACTCCAAATTAGGATCGGTAAAGCTACAACCTTCGTATGAGAATTCAAGTCAAGCCGGCATGGGGCTTAACCTAGCCTTGATTGACTGTATAATAGCAAAATCGGTCTTAAGTGCATTTGCTAATATAATATCATCGATGTTCATTGCGAACAATGTGTTTGGAAGTGAGACAGTTCTAGCAATTGCACTACTGAAGGCAAACATTGTTACGGCTGGACTTGAACTATTATTATGTAGGAAGTGAATAAGCCCTTTTACAAACACAAAATATAGTGGCAAGCGTCTGCGTAAAAAGCTTGTTGACTACGTCCACAAATCCCATATGTAAGCAACCCTCCAAGAGGACACAAAAGCTTTATAGGAGTTTGGAATTAATTTAATTAGGAAGAAGCTTGACAGGAGTTGGGGGATCATGCTTAGTTCTCTAGCTTCTTAAAGAGCTTCTCCTACTTCACAAATTATAGTCTTTCATATCACTCTACCGTTGTGATTCATTTGTCTCCCAGTAACTCTTTGCACCAATTTAGATTTAATAACTTCCTCATTAATTTACCATAATTTGATGGATGTATTTTAAAGGCCTTGAATACTTACGAGTTCTCATCAATATATATATATGGCACGAAAATTGGGCTTTTCAAGTAGGAATTAAAGAGCCTCTTTTAGTCTAATGTAAGAAATACTTATCTTCTCAAGACTGCTAGAGATGCTTTAAAAAATACTTATCATCTTCTCAAGACTCCTGGCATTGATGGCTTCAATGTGCTATTCTTTCAGAAGCAATGGAGCCACATCGGTCCCAAAGTGGTGGAATACATTCAACAAGTATTCTGCCCGGACCGCTGGGACAAGGATCTCAGTCATACTATTTTAGTACTAATCCCCAAAATCCCTTCCCCGCAAACTCTCAACCAATTTCGTCCGATCAGTCTGTGCACAGTGCTGTACAAGCTCATATCGAAAATCATCATGAACCGTCTGAAAAGCCACATGGCTTACCTGGTTGCAGCCAACCAATGCAGCTTTATTCCTGGCAGACATATCACTGAGAATATTATTATCGTTCAGGAGATCATCCATTCGATGCATAAAAAATTCGAAAAAACTGGTTTCCTGGCGATTAAGGTTGACTTGGAGAAAGCTTACGACCGACTTTGTTGGGACTTCATCCACCAGACCTTACCGGACATCGGTCTTCCGACTTCCCTCCTCCAAGTCATTATGCAATGTGTCACGACGGTATCGATGCAAGTGGACTGGCAGGGTTGCTTGATGGATGTCTTCCACCCCTCTCGTGGTATTCGTCAAGGGGACCCGCTCTCCCCTTACTTGTTTATCTTGTGCATGGAACGTCTGGAGCACCTCATCTCTTAGGCCGTCCAACAGGGGGCTTGGAAGCCCATCACATTGAGTCCTCATGGGCCCCCTCTCTCCCACCCGTTCTTCATCGATGACCTGATTCTGTTTGCAGAAGCTGATGATTCTCAAACGCAAGTCATTGCCTAGAATTTGGAAGAGTTGAGTTTTGTCAAGCTTCAGGCTAAAAGGTGAACAAGGTCAAGACGCGAATTTTTTTTTAAATGTTAGCCCTACGACAGCTCGCCGGATTAGCCAGTCGCTGCACATCCTGTGTACTAGCAATCTGGGCAAGTACCTAAGAGTTCCGCTGATTCATGAGCGTTCTAATCGGCGCACTTACCAGTACATCTTAGACCGAACTCTCCAAAAGCTTACGGGCTAGCGTGCTAAAGCTTTGTCCCTGGCAGGACGGGTTACCCTCACCCAGTCTATTTTATCCTCTCTCCCTATTTATACGATGCAGACAGTGCGGCTTCCAACACACCTGTGTGATGAGTTGGACCGCCTCCGGCATGACTTTATCTGGGGCACCAAGGGTGAGCAGCGAAAAACGCACCTGGTTAACTGGGACACTGTCTGCCAACCTAAAAAAGCCAGGGGCCTGGGCCTCAAACGTATTCGGTCCTTAAATGATGCCTTTTTGACCAAACTAGGCTGGGCTTTGCTTCACCAACCCACAACTCTTTGGGTCCGAATCCTCCAAGCAAAATATCGGCTTGATCCCCACCCCATCCCTGATACGATCACTCTACGGGGGGCCTCGATCATTTGGCGGGGCATTTCTTCCGCTTGGTAGTATGTCCGATAGGGTATGTCCTAGAAATTGGGCAATGGTTGACAAATACATTTCTAGTTGGATACATGAGTTAAGGATTTGGGCCCGCTATTTCTTTTGGTGACGACCCCCATCCCTGACAGCATGCTTTAGGCTACGGTAGCGGATTTTATGGACGAAAATAGCCACTGGTGGTGGAACGCGTTCGAGCAGTACTTACCTTCCACGGTCTGTATGGACATAGCAGGGATGCAGAGGCCCGGTAATGGTGTGCAGGACAATGTGCTGATATGGGGATACAATAATTCTGGTCGATTCACCGTGGCGTCGGCCTACGATTTAATTGAAGGCACCTCTCCGATTGCACAGAATCATCTTTGGAACCTCATTTGGAAGTGGGTTGGGCCACAACGGATTAGGGCCTTCCTCTGGCTATTGGTTAAAGAAAAGCTTCTGACTAATCAACAGCGCGTGATTCGTCACCTCACCACGGATGCTTGCTGTCATTTCTGTGGGCAAGACGAATCAACGATCCACGTCATGTGGGACTGCCCGCGCACGAAATATTTCTGGAGGACTTTTCCCAGTGGGGTGGTGAACATGAATTTCTTTCAACAGGATGTGGCTAGCTGGGTGGCTCACAACCTGCGGGTACAGACGCGGGTACACCAAGGGGAGTGGGCTACGATTTTTAGAGTGGCCTGTTGGTTTCTTTAGCAATGGTGCAACCGCAGTCTTTTTGAAGCGGGTTTTGTTTGCCTAGACAGGTGCCGTTGCATCATCCTGGAGTATGTCGCTTGGATTGCGAAAGTGCGGATAGCGAAAAGCTACATTTTACGTAACTAGAGCGGAACCGCAAGCAATTTCGTTGGGTGGTCTAAGCCCCCGATGGGCTGGGTCAAACTTAATTCGGATGGGGCTGTCAAAGTGGGTGATACTATTGCGACGGCTGGAGGACTACTTCGGGATTTTCAAGGAAAGTGGCTCAGCGGTTTCCTGCACCACAACGGACGAGGTTCTCTTCTTACTACGGAGCTCTGGGGAGTTCACTCCGGTCTCCACTTGGCTTGGGCGCTTGGCTACCGGAGGATCATTGTGGAAGTTGACTCGCTCGAGGTTATTAACATACTCTCCTCTTCTAGCACAGTTCTAACTGATGATATTTCTTTGGTGGCAGGTACTCGTCAACTTCTCCATCGTGACTAGGAGGTTCAATTGCAGCACGTGTATCGGGAAGAGAACCAGAGTGCGGATCTGATGGCCACTCTTGCAGCTATTCTCAGTCCCGGCCTGCACATTATCCAGGATCCTGTGGTGACCGTTTGGGAATCCATACTTCGAGATCAGCAAGGCGCTTTGACCCGAAGGACCCTACATTAGCTAGGGTGCTAGGGCTTGTTTTGTTTTGATTTGCCTTGTTTGTATTCCTTTTCAGCAAAAAAAAAAAAGAACGAATAACTATGTAGCATTTTACTAAGGCTCTCTTATTTGATCACTAAGTTATAAGACAAAGATCAAGATTGTAATGGATGAAATTTGGTGACAAAGCACTGCCTATTTTCATAGAGTTGTAGTTTCCATGAGGATTAACAACAAGATTGTCTCCTTACAACTCAATAATCAGAGTCTAGATACTCAATCCTCCTTGTTGCAAGGTGCTCGTGACTACTTCTCTAAGTTAATGAACACTCCTACGAAGGCTAATTCCTTTTGCACACTATTGAAAGAAATCATGAGAGAGTGCATTACTCTATAGGAAGCTTATTCTCTTTGCAGAGCTATCACCATATAAGATAGTGAGAGTTCTTTAAGATCTCTCAATCCCCACAAAGCTCTTGGACTTGATGGCTTTAATCCCTACTTCTTCCACATG
Source organism: Erythroxylum roraimae (assembly GCA_027568915.1). Classification (NCBI taxonomy): domain Eukaryota; kingdom Viridiplantae; phylum Streptophyta; class Magnoliopsida; order Malpighiales; family Erythroxylaceae; genus Erythroxylum; species Erythroxylum roraimae. The sequence goes on along the minus strand of JAOSBL010000004.1, from coordinate 17,877,574 downwards.
TCCTGGAGTCTCACTAAGCATTGAGTCAACAATGTTGTTCTTGAATTCTTTAACAAAATGAGGCTTCTGTTAGAGATTAACAATTGTCTTCTTTTTTTGGTTATCGACCTATCTTTTGTTGTAATATTGTGTACAAGATTATTGCAAAGATACAGACTCAAAAATTGAATTGGTTCTCCACAAATACGTTGATGTGTCACAAAGGGCTTACATTCCAGGTAGGATCATAGGGGGATAACATATTCCTACTTTAAGAATTGGTTAAAACTTATGACCAAAAGAGGAGTAGCAAAAATTCCCTGTTGAAAGTGAACTTAAAAAAGCCTAGGATAGTGTGTATTTAAATTTCATTTTAAACACTTCACATGCTTTGGAATTTCTTGATATATTTATATAATGGATCTGACACTGTATTTCTACCTTTTCCTTTAAACATTTTATGTAGCACCCCACTCCTGCAAGACACGTACTCGACATCATCAGTAATATCTGAGTCCGAGTCCGAGCCCCGCAAGGGTGGCATGATAGAGCACTCAGTCCGTCAAAAATTGTTATAAATTTTTTTTATAACAAACATACACACCTTTTTGCGGAAATCAACATTCAAATCAGGCCCACTTTATTCATAAACTTTTTCAATTAAAGCAATACAATCAACAGAATTTCAATAGCCATTTGGGCCCATTACAAAATACAAAACATTTTGGTCATAGTGTCTTTACATTACCACATCAATCATAAATACATTGTACAAAACTTTAGGAATACATAATTTGATACAAAAATTACAGAATATACAATTCAATACAAAATGAAGAAATACAATTCAGATGCGAACTAATCCCGACCTCTAACTCTTACTCGAATGTAAGGGTTATACTCCCGTTTGTCCAACGGGGTAACTCTTCTGAGCTTGAAAAATAGTTGCAAATTTTGGATGAGTTTTGCGAACTCAATGAGTGACCATCATCGATGGCTCACCCAGTCACATAACACTTAATTCACATCATTTCACATTTCACATTTAATACACTTAAATCATTCATATTATGCATATGCAATGCACATGAGACCCACTTTTTATTTATTACTTTGTTATGATCGAGTGCCTAAACTATCCCATATCTATTTTGGATACCGGGATCATTGTTAACTGTCCCTTATCCGATGGGAATACAGGGCTCATTTTACATAGTGAGCCTTAGGCTCTTAATCACTTTCTGAGCTCAAGGCTCTTTTTCACATTTTGTGCTTTAAACTCTTTTTCGGTGGCTACTTAGGTCACTACTGCCATTATGTTTCATGAATTTATGAAATGGAATGCCACAACCATATTTTCATATACTCATGCAATCACACTCACATATCATCGGACCTTAGTTTGGCATTCAACATTAAAGTTAAGTATCACTTTTTCATTTATATACATGTTCACATTTTCCTTCAGAACTAAGTCCGGTATTTAACAACCAAGTCATGTATCACGTATTTCATCAAATTCACATACAAGGAGCACTTCAATATCTCACTCATACCTCACAATCATCGGACCTTCTGTCCAGAAATCAACACAGTCAAATCACATTCATATCATCATCCAGTAGTCAATTAATACAAAAATTCAAACATAACAAACAATGAAATGAGACTATTTAGATCTACTCACAGTACGCTTAGAATTTGCTCTACGATCTGGAAACGTCTGAATGCGAACGTTCATCCTGCACATCAAAATTATGCAATACACACATTGCACACACACACATTAATAACTTTGCACAATTATAAGCATTGATTTATGCACATGTGTGTCTATGGAATATGTACGATGCATGTTCATGACAATCCTTGGTATATTATCAAATTTCACATTTTATCACCTTCTCTTCTTTTTTTTTGCATCGTTTGCTTTCATAATAACTTTCTCATTCACTTTTACTAGATACACTTTACTCCTCTTTTTGAATTACAACTTTAATCATATGAACCACTTCATCTCCATTATACATATGTCTTTGGTACTTTAATACCAACAATTCACTCATTAATGTTATTCTAACATTATAAGATCAAACAATATCCAAACTCTCATTTCTTCATATAACATCTCCAAAATTCCAGACATTCTGGTCTATTTTCCATGAATATTATGACAAGGAAAATGGAGACATTTGGCAACACTTCCTTCTAGAAAGTTGTTCTCCTATCTCTTAAGTTTCTAATGATACCAAGATCATTCCATTTGGTTCAGAAATTTGGAAGATATACTTAAAACATTTTCGGACTACTTTTATTCGAAAATAGTATACTATGCACAACTTCCATCCAGAAATTAAACATCTTAAATACTGAATCACAATTCGAATTCTTCAGATAATTTGTAGCCCTATTTCTCTAGGTTACTTCAAATTAAAAATCATCTCATTTGGAATCCTGAAGGTCCAAATATAATCAAAACACTGAAGTATATTTAGTAAAATAATCCTATTTAAACCGTTTCAACAGATTCGCACACTTTTATTTGATCAATCTTTTTCAAATCAATTCAGAATGCTACAATTGTTTTTCTAGAGATAGAATAATGTGTTAGGAATCTATTGGTTTAAGAATCACTTTATTTGGAGGTCAGATAACAAAGTTATGGCTGAAAGAATCAAACAAGGTTGTGTCTTCAATCATATTGAACCTGTTCCGGGACAATTGGCATAACTTTCTCCATAGTTGTCGAATTAATGTCATATTGACGGTTTCGAAGAGGACTTAGAGATATAAAACTTTTATGAAGACCTTGAAACGAGATTTTGTCATCTAAAGGGTCAGAATTGGACCAGAAGATGTAGAATGAACAGTACCCATAAGAGGACTTTAAGATCTACAACTTTCATGAAGATCTTGAAGATAGAGTTTATCATCTAGAGGGTCAAAATTGGACCAGAAGATGTAGAATGAATAGTACCCAAAAGAAGTTTATGAACAGTGCACAGAAGATGTTTAACAATTAGCATAACTTTCTCTAGAGATATCGGATCAAGGTCAT
>JAOSBL010000004.1:17822863-17834791 GCA_027568915.1 Erythroxylum roraimae | reverse complement strand
CTTTTGTTTTCTTTGACCAACATTTCATTTTCTTTGAGTATTTGTGTAACATACTCTGCCATTTCTCTAACCATATTTTTCCAGCAATTCTTCCATATATTTGAATCTGTCCTTCGTATTGCTTTATCTGCTATAATCAACAATTCTAATTTTTTCTGAACAAATTCTATGAAAATTGACCTTCTTGTTAAAAGTTAAATTTGTTTCATTGGTCTGAATAGTTCTACTACTGATAAGATAATATATATCAGTATTGTTTCAATAGAGATTCAGACCATGAAAGTGCCATGCTGTTGAGAAATTCATTTTTGTTAACTTTTTGCTCAAGTTGTTACAGTGAAAGAATCCTTTCTTTGACTTCTTCTTCTATGGGTATTGTTTCAGAGTGCGGAGAGATGGAGTTGTCTTGAAAATGATGCTGCTCTTCATAATTTCGAGATGCATGCTTTCCGAGCTGCTTTTCAGATGGTATATGATTGTGATTTGCAATAGAATAGCTTATCATCTTTAAGTTTTGAAACCTTTGCTAGTTTTGTGAGTTTTGCAAGAAATATTTTTGAAACATGTTAGCCCAGTCTCGTACTTTATGCGTAGCTGGACTTACATATTGTTTGTGTCACCATAATGATCCTTCTGCAAATTTTGTAATGCATTTGATTGATTTAATATGGTTTTCTATTATTATAAATTGCTTTTCATCTGTTTATGACTTAGTTTGCAACTATGATTAAAATTGCTGATATTTGAAACGGCTTTCCTGTGAATTTAAATTTGTATATTGTTTTTAGGAAACACTAGTGAACTTTGATAATAATTATATTTCCTAGGAAAGTTGGGTTAACTAAATTTTTTGAAGTTAAAAAAAAAAGGTGCAACATGTTTTTGGTGCTGATTAGTACTTAATAAAAAAGTTCAGGTATTGATTAGCTTTTTTGGTTGGTAAAATTGAACTTAGCTTGCTTAAAATATTGTTTTAAAATGTATCTCTTGAAGTCAATTTCCAATATCTTTAATTTCCAAAGCCTTTATAATGAGTAATATATACAGAAGGGTAACACCCTTAGTATTGGAGGCCATGAGTTATTTTTCCTTTATTTTTCTTCTTAAGAGATATCTTAGCAATTATTTTTGGATGATAGAAATAATTACTCTTACAATCATTCAATTTAACAGTACAGATTGAAGAAACTTTTGGATTGCCTGGTATAGACAATGATATGAGGAACATTTATGTTTTTGTTGTGTGAACCCTTTGCCAGAGACAACCTTACTTCCTTTCTCTTATAGAAAAGTAATCCTGTTTATCTATTTTGTAGAATTTAATTTTTGTAAATTTTTCCTTGTTACGAAGGTTCTTCTAAAATATTATCCTGAGCTCATTAGAACAAGTCCATCAATTGGGCGTCAAGGAAAGGCTTTACGTCGCCAACAACAAAGGAATATTTTGAAGTCTTCTCTCCATGGTGAAGAATTCAAATACTCATTCTTCCCTCAAAAAATGGAATCATCATATTCTTGAATGCTTTATAGCCTTGAAGTTGTCCTTAATTATGTATTCCTCCGGTAGAGAAAAGGAGTGAAAATGATTACACAAGCAAATGCTTGTGTAAACTAAATATATCTTTTTAGAATTGAGAAACAATAGTAGTTGATTAAACTATGACTTCCCTTAAAATTGAGCTTGACAAGGAAAGAGGTGACAGTTTTGCGTAAGCCACTTGGTAACTGATTATTCTTTTCGTTTTCCAGGCTATGATTCTGATTTGTTGTTGAGAAAAGATACCCTGCTGCATGAAATGCCTTGCAATGGGAGTACTAGAAGCGGAAGAACTGCTTGTGCCAACAAATGTTTACTATTCAAGAACTTCTGCTATTCTGGATTATCTCGACTTGCTCTTGAACCATTGCAGGAGACAAGTGTCCAAGAAATTTGGAAAGAAGCTGAGCCTTTTGCAGTATGTGTAATCTTATCTCTCTTGTGGGACTTATTAATTTGCCGAAAATATTTATCTTTCCTTAGCTTATGAATAGTTGTGAAAGAATTGCCTGCTTTGACATCTATTCACCCCTTGCTTAATCCAATATGGCAATCTTTGTAATAACAAATCACATTTTTTGTTCTTTGGATTCTTCATGCAACTGAAGAAAAATAACGAAGTAATGTTCATGGTTTACGATAACTGAAAGTTGAATAGCGATGAAAAATAGAAATGTGTCAATAACGATGAAAAATCGAAATGTGTCTATCATGAGAATAATTTTTAGCTGGAGCTTGTTCGAGAGGATAATTGATGTTGCTTTTTATCATGAATACCTATTTGAGTTTCAACATGAAGCTAGCCTCTAGCTTATCATTAATATCGAGTGGACACATATCTTGGTTAAAAAGTAGCCTGGTGTAAAATATTTATTATTGATCTGCAATGCAACCAATGAAAGTGTATTTAATAAAGAGTCTACAGCCGTAAAGTATAATCTTGCTGAATTTTCTCAACTTTCACCATAGTAAAATCAACAGAAATAGATGCAGAAATCAAATGCAAAAGGGAAATGTCATCTTTTCTCTGACATTGCTACATGTACTTCGTTGTTGGAGTTGTGTTGCATACTTGGATAACCTGAAGATTGTAACATATTACAGAAATTTGGTTGCTACTTACCGATAGAATAAAGAATGGTTATATGCCATCAAGAAAATGCTTAATAACCTGATCCATGTAGGATGATCGAAGGAAATGTTTGTCTAAATAGTTTACTTTCCAAGCCATCTTATCCAAAAAAACCTCTTCCAATGTCTTGTTGATGTGTCTTAGAAGATAAAATACCACCTTTGTTGATCATCTGATCCATGTAGGATGATCGAAGGAAATGTTTGTCTAAATAGTTTACTTTCCAAGCCATCTTAAATAAAAAACCTCTTCCAATGTCTTGTTGACGTGTCTTAGAAGATAAAATGCTGCCTTGGTAGATCATCTATTGAATAGCCTATATATATTGTTAGTAACAGGGATGGATGGTTATGGAAACTTTAATTAGTCCCATTATTTCAGTACAGGGAAAAGACGATGACAATGGACTCTTAGACATTTGGTGATGGAAATTTTATAATTCAGATTATAGTTTAGAATCTTACTATGTCTAGGTTGGAGGTCTTCTGCAAGTTGATCAAACTGTCGTGATTACAACTAGATACCAAGAACTTACATGATGAACTTAACAGTAGATACCATTTTTATCCTTATATTCGTAGATACTAGATAATAATTCAGATGTATGCAAAATGGTTAAGTGGGTTTCTGAAAGAGACAAGAATTACACTCGAGAGACCCTCACCCGAGTGACAGGTAAAAGAACTTGGTTGCCTTTTATCTATTAACGAACTCCTGAAGTAGATTATGTGGACTTTCTAGAGATGATGAGCTTGTTTCTAATTTCTTGTTGTTTCTCTGCACTTCTCACAGTTTTTTTTTTCTTTTTTCTTTAGTTCCTTTTGTGATGGTAGGATTGTGTTTCAACTTCTACATTGGCTTATTACTTATCTCTAACCAACGTACACAACAGGAACTTGTAGGGCCTTATTGGTCTCTTCGTGCTGCTTTAGGGCCCCTGTTGGAGACACTTATTCTGCTTGATAGGCTTTTGTTCATCCAGGAGCAAGGCATTTTGCATGAAGCATTCATGATACCGGTATTTAATCCTGCATTGTCTCCTAGAAATGTGGCCATAATTGCTAAAAGAAATTAATTGAAACTAATCAATAGGCTGATGATTGAGATCAGCACATCCACCTCCCATGTTTAATGTACTCGAGTTACTGAAACTCCTGTTCTGTTCATTTAACTGTTTTATTTGTTTGGCTGTTTCATTGTTTCAGAATTTTTGTACCCTAATCTAAATATTGAAAGTGTTGCAATACTAAATTTTCCACAACAATCTCAGAGCACAAATCGGCCTTTTACTTCATGTGTTTCAAATGGTCTTACCTCTAAATTCTTCGGAACCACTAGTGTCGTTTTTTGTTTTTAGTTGAAGAGCATTCTTTTCAATCATGTTGGTTCTCATCGAATCGTTATTATAATAGCATGCTACTGATAAATGTTGAGGTAGGACATGAACCTGATTTTAAGTGTCTGCCGTATTCCTAGTCTACTGATAATGGGAATTGACGTTGAAAAATGAGTACCTATACCATGTTAACTGGTGTTGAGAAATGAATACTATCTTTTTTGTCTTTTTCCGGTAAGTTGGAAATGAATAATACCTTAATATTTGCTCATTGGTCAGATTGGTCAATAATCTTTTGAGTTATTGTTATTTGCAATAAGATCCTGGGAGGTTTAGATTTTGATGTTACGAGTTTTTCTGAAGCAATAGAATCAATACTAAAATCAATTATTTAGTGCATAGTGCCCAATACTCTCTGGTGTTTTATTTCTAAATTATCATATGGGTTGTCAATTCCCTTGTTGAATTAAAAGCAGTTTCTTCTAATGTCAAGTATTGGTCATCATCAACGTAAAATCCAATGAATAGGCAATCTTTGTTATGCGATATAAAATTACAAAGATCTTAATTTCATGAAATTTATATAATTTATCTGCCATTCCGCCTGTTTTGAGAACACAAGTATAGTTTAGGGGTTAAAATAATTATATTATAATTATTCTAATACAATTTTCTTAATAAGTGATTTGCAAATCAACTCAAATATACTTGAGCTATAATATAAAATTGACCGAGTATCCAAATAAAGTTGAAAGCATGATTCTTTTATGAGCACACATTAGAAGTAATATTTTTTTAGTTTCAAATAAAAGTTTGATAAAAATTTGAAAAACTTTTAAGGGTTAATTTTTTCATCATATAATGTCCTCATTAGATAGAGAGTATAAATTAATATCTATTTATTGGTTCATTAATTAGTAATTGATTTTATTAATAACATTTAAAAACTATTTTAAAAGATTTCACGAATCAATACTAATCATTTTAAGGTGATATAATGTATATTGATTTTTCAACTACCTCCAGATATTTTAAGTCTAATGATTACCTATTAAGTTAACTATGACTAAAATAGGTCTAAGTAATATCAAAATACGACAATTTTTATATCCAATATTTTAGAGATCTCAATTTAAAGAATCACATATGCAATAATCACAATAAGAATTTCTGTAAACATATGCAATGTTTTAAATGGAATTCTTATATCAAGTCAGTTAAATAAAATTTTTCTCTAATAAATATCTACACATTTGATTAAGTATCTCATATTTTAGTTTATGTGATTGACTACTTCCTTCATAAGGAAGAAATATAATGTATGCTAATCTTTACACTTTATTAATGCCTAATATTTATAGAATAATGACTAGGAATTTAAGAATGATACATAAATGCAATATGGATCTCACAATTATGATCTCATCATAATTTCGTTTATAATGTATTTTCATCTCATATAATTTATATGACACATCGCTTAATTACGAATATGCATAATATACAAATGCCTTTAAATAATCATTTCACGAAACTACAACCAACTTATTAGTATTAGGTCATAAACCAACAACCTTTCACTTTCTTTTTCATTAAGCCAATCGCCTAAGTATTTATACCATATTTTCATATGACAATCATATTATTACTAAAACAATAAGTTAAGGAGAAAATTCTACAAGATTCTTTATAGTGAGCACTTACTTAAATCTTATCACTTTCATCTTAATTGTCATCATAATGAAAAGAAACTGTCAAAATACATACTTGGATCTTTGATGATATCTTAGTTCCTTTTGCAGGCTAAAAGACTATAATAGTCTACGGTACAATACTATTTCAATAATACAAGGAATTGGTACCTAGTTCATTGAAAAACTTCTTGATCCAAATATTCATTTCCACTAAATGGAAAATGCATTATGGTTAAATTGGTAGCTAATGCTACATTAAAACATTTCTAATTCAAATAATATTATTCGAAGTAAAATATATCTTAATTAGAACTTATTTATGTTAAACTAAAGTTAATATTCAATATTAACTCATATATAGAATAATTGATATCTTTAATACTTCATAAGTATCAGATATTTCAAATATTGAACTCCTTTAGTACATTATTTATATACTTAGACTAGAATGAGTGAACAACTTATGTATCTATCTTTATAGATTTAATTTCTCATAATTAAATTATTACCTTTTCATATTCAATAAGATTTGTTCTTGGACTATCCCATCTTCAACTATTGAAAGTACAAATAATTGTTCTCTATGAATAGTATTTCTCTATAGACTCCCGCTGAAGAATACAATTACACTCTTATTAAGCTCTTATATATATGATAAATTCACAATCATGTTTAAAATAATTTCTTTAAATTCATCATAAAAGTGAATCTTTTAATTTCTTATAACCTTTCGACTATATATAAAATGTATCGACAAAGACTCCAATTCTATTTATATATACAATTATATTGAAATTTTTTAAAATTCATCGTATTCATATTACTTATCTTGAGAACAATTCTCCTATAACTATGTATTCAAACAATTTTTTTCAATGGGATTATAAGATTATATCCATTTTAGATTATCTAATTTAGTTTTAAACCTATTATATAATTTATGCTTCAACTAAGCGTTACATACAAAAATCATTAACTTTTACTCTTAGAAAAATCTTACCATTAAACCAAATTAAAACTAATCTACTCTATTAAACCAAATTGAAACTAATCTACTCATCAATGCTTTATTGACCTAAACTAGTTTAATCATAATACATCCTAACTTCTAATGGGTCCTCTTAATCATCTTTGGATCAATTTACTAAGGTCACATATGACTCAAAATAATCACTCCCTCATACTTAAATTGTACATTATCCTTAATGAAAAACACTAAGGAACAAAAGTGTAATTTAAATCCTAACATTTACAACAAAATATAAGTTGAACCTCAACGTTTCAGAGTGATCAATTTGAACTCCAATATTTACAAAATGTTCAAAACAGACCCTATGAGGATGGAAAATCCAACCGAGGTTATCCTCCGTTAGTTAAATGTCACATCATATATGATGTGGCCTTTTAAAAAATTATGTCAGATTTTTGGGAAAAATGATAAAGGCAATACATTGTGGTAGGACCATTATTTTGTCTAGCTTTTAATTTATGTTTATTATATGTTGAGGTCCCCTATTTCTTATTTGATTTGACGATTCTTTCATCTGGTTGTCTGTTTATGTTTGTTATCTATTTTTGACCTATGCCTGAAATGCTTGTTGAGGTGTTCCATGTATGTTGTGGTCCTTTATTTCTTAATTTATTTGCGAAGATTTCTTGTTGTCAATGAATGTGTTGGTACAGATAAAAGTAACAGAGTTATAGGAAATTGAATTTCCTTTTATCATTAAATTGAGAACTAACTAACTAATTATTACTAATTTACAAAGTTAATTACGACTACAAAATTATAGGTTAGAGATAAAATCTATAAAGAACAATACATAGGATCTTATTAATTTGCCTAGAGAAGAAAGTTCATTAGAGTGGAACGAGTTTATAAAACCAAAGTAGGTAAATACAATGCTCGACTTATTGTTAAGGGTTACAAGTAAAATATAAGTATATACTGAATTATTTGCGTTAGTGGCTAGGCTTAATACAATGAGAATCATTGAATGGTGATAGCTTTAACAACCTAAAATACATGGCTTATGCATCGGTTAGATGTAAAATCAACTTCCATCATGGTGATCTACTAAAATAGGTATTTATTAAACAACCCTTTTAGATTTATTAAGTTAGATCAAAAGCATAATTTTTATAGACTTAAGAAAATATTATATGGTAGTTGTTCTACAATCAAGATATACAAAAATTTAGTTTTCTATGGTAGAAATAAGCGTATTCATTGAAATATCATTTGTTGTGGGAATTAGTAAGATAAAGTGATATTCAAATGATTTACTATAAGACATAAGATAAACTTGGTAATATATTTAATCAACCTCTTAAAATGTTTGTAATTTTAGATGCGTGAATTATAAAAAAAGTTGATGATAGCTAAGTAATATACTTTCTTTTAACTTTATTCTATGGTGTTAATGATTTGGCTATATTTATGTTAATGTTCCTTTCAATTTAGTTATAACTTATTTCCCCTTTATTGTGAATAGGTATATGATGGCCTAATTTAGTAGTATAAGTTTGTTTTATGGTGGAAAGTTTATAGTATATGTTGACAGACAAACAAGTGTTTTTGATAAAGTAGACCTTGATTATATTAGCCATAGGCAAATAAGTGACATGGGAGAGAAGTTAGGATACCTTCAACTGCATAAGGCCTACTATAGTGTACCTTGTTTTCAATTTAGTGAGTTATTGAGATTGATTGAATCAAATCAAAGTTGTCTAAGGCTTATTAACCTTACGAAAATCCACCAAATGATTGATGCTTATGTAACTTATTTGTTAAACACCCTAATCCATGCACATAAGATATTGCCTATAAAAGGAAGAGAGGATACAGATAGCGATGGTTAAGGGGGAAGTTGTGGAGCTAGTGATGTGGCACTCCACTCCCATCAAACATATGTGCCTGTACATCCTTTCGACATTCGAGCACATACCCCACGAAAGTAGTACACCAACTACATCACTTTCACTTACTCATGGCATCATAAATTAAAACATAAGAATCACCATGGCTAAAACCCAAATTCCTCATTTCATGTCTTAAACATTTTGTACATTGTGGCTTTACATCAACATCCATATATGCACATTATTAAAAACTAATCAGAGTTTACATCTCTATATACAGAACATGCTACATATATAAGGAATTATACAAAAAAATTTCTAAATCCCTCAGTCCCAACTAACCGACCTTTAAGCCATATCTTCTATCCAAAATCAGTACTAGTTCTCTTCTAAATTGACTTAGAAGCTATATCATCTCTCTCGAACTTGAAAAGTCAATATGCAATTTTTGGCGAGTTTTGTGAACTTCGTGAGTTAACCATCCTCGACGATTCACTCATATCACATAACACAACAATCCATGCAATCACATAGTTCATATCATTTCAAGTATCATCATGTAGCATCACAAAATACCTTGTACACAATTTTCACATTTCTCATGCGACATAATTCAATAATACATTACAATCATTTAATTCATACATACATCAAGTGTATATGTAATGCTCATAAGACTCACGTTCATTTATTTCGTTGCTATGACCGAGTGCCTTTTTTACTGTCCCGTATTCGTTGTGGATACCAGGCTCATTAATATTGTCCCTTATCCATTGGGGATACATGGCTCATTATACATATTGAGCCAGAGACTCTTAGCACATTTTGAGCTTTAAGCTCTTTTTACTGGCGACTCTGGTTACAACTGCCTTTATCTTTCATGCATTCATGTAATGCAATGCACCACACATATTTAATCAATCATTGTGTTCAATCAATCACATTTATGGTCTCATTTACATTGGTCATCAGACCTTGATCCGATATTCATCATTTAAGTTGAGAAACCACATATTCAATCATATTCACATTCAATGAGCACTTCCAATGTTATTCATGCATCAAACGCCTTAGACATTCAATGTCCAGAATCAGTACATACACGTCACATAATAATTCAATACATAATTCAAACAAACAAATAATCATAGTGAGACCATCAAGGTTACTCACAATTTGCTCCAGATAGCTATTGCCTTGAAGTCTCGGCAACGTCTGGATGTTGTCGCTCTAATTGCTCTTCTATATTATGCAACACACATTTACACACATCCTACTGTTTCTTTGATAAAGATGTGATTTCGATCATTTTTGGTAGATCTGGTCGTTATTTGTGTAGATCTATGCATAAGTTGTGTTTTTCGGTGATAAAGTTGATTTCTTTTGTATTTTGTTATTTGTTGTTTGCTGATTTTCTTCGTTTGATATTCATAATAACTGGTTTTTATTTAGCCAGATCAAGTCTGGTATCTAGAGTACTGATATTTCTTTTGATTCAAGAAGAGAACAACTATTTCAAGTTACCGCTTAGAAGGCGACAAAGATATGTTCTAGTACAAAGTTGTTTCTGATCCAGATGGTCTTTAGCTAATCCTTGATTCTGTTTTGAGTGTCTGAAGTAGAGTTCCCAGCTCTTTTTGGTTTCAAAGCAAAGCTGGAAAAGAGAACTATACCAATATTTTATTAAATATGACTAGGCAAATAGTGTGCCATCTTGGTGGTTGTCTATGCCGTCTTCTCTGCTACTGCCGCTAAGTGAAACGTCAGAGACTCCCATGTTCCTGTACGTACCTTACCTTATCTCTCTTTTTATTAAGTTAGTTTTTACAAACGCCCAGTGGTCCTCGATTCACGGGATAAACAACGACATTCACTCCTATTTTTGGGTATGTTTCTTGATTAAGTAGTGTCTTTTACTGGGATGTTTCCTGAGTTTTGTGTGTGTGTTTCTTTTAATATTAGCTTCTTTCTGTGATTTAAGGTTGAATGCTTTCATTTTGATCTCTTTTGTATTTGATATTGTTGTGTTTATGTCAACATTGAATTTTTATGCTTCTTGATCTTATGGTTTCATTTTCGGAGATCTTCTCTTGTTCTTTCACTTCAACATATCCCATTTGTATGCTATGCCGCCATGGCTTTGGTAAGGCTTAGATCGGTACAATCTTATGAATGGTTATTTATTTACATTGCAATTGGTTTTGTTCTACTTGTTACAATGAAATATTGCAGTTTTTTTAATGATAAATTGATGCATATAGCTGAATGTTTGATGATTTGGTGTTTTAAAAAAAACCCTTCACATTTGTATCTTCTTGAAAATTTTTCTTTTTGTTAAAGTTCTAATTTTTGCTCCTTAGGTTAGGTTTTTGCTCCCGAGGTTAGGTTATTATTAGTATTTTGTATTTGTATCTTTATTATCTGTATTAAGTTTTTCGTATTATTATTATTATTATTGATTTTTTACGGTATTTATTTTGTTAACTTGCATCATTATTTTCCCGTCAACATCTGCATGTGGGCCTATCGGAAACAACCTCTCTATTATATAGAGATAAGGCTGCGTCCTATCAGACCTCCCCAGACCCTGCTTCACTGCGGGACTTCGGACTGGGTGTGATGATGATGACAACTTTGCACAATTTTATAAGTACTCATTTATGCACATAAGTATATATAGATTATGTACAATACATGCTCAATGACAATCCCAGGTACATTTTCTTAATATGTGTCTCATAACCAATTAACATTATCTTTAAATCATTCCTTAATACCTAATACACTTTCCTTAATTTAATCGCTCAATTCATCATCAACTAGGCTCATTCAAGATGATATTCAAGCCTGAATACCTCATAGGAAAACATTAATAAGTCAATAATTTATATATATACATGATTTTGGGACAAAAGGCATAACTTTTGATGTGGATGTAGGATTAATGTCATTCTAGAACGCTTTTGAAGAGGTCTGTGAGACCCCAAAGAGAGATTTTGCCGTCTAAAGGGTCAAAATTGCACATTTATGTAAGTGTCCTAAGAATGCCCACCCAGCGGACATACGTCCCTCCAAACGGACATGAACGGAGTTGGGAAGCCAGAATTCCCGAGAATGTCTGCCTAGCAGACCTGAAGTCCACCTAACGGACATACGAGAAGCATATCTCACTTAACAACATTTCCCACAATTTTTACACATATACTAACATCATTTTACACCAAATTCTCCAGTATTCACATTCATTTATGCAACTTCATTACATACTACTTCAACTACCATATTAGTTGCATTAAAATCCATAAAACTCTACTCATTTGATTTATCAATCATATATATATAACAAGACATATCACCATCATTTTCT
>JAOSBL010000004.1:17666457-17681034 GCA_027568915.1 Erythroxylum roraimae | reverse complement strand
CCCCACAAGAGTCCCACAACCATAAGATCGTAGAAAGGTGAGAGCCTTTTGCCCTTGAATGGAACTTAATATGAAAAGAAACCATTATATCGTTACCGAAGAAATGCATGTTGGTATGGCTGTGCTATCATCCCTTCTCTGCTTCAGTGTTTCAAATAAGCTGTCTACATCTGTTTCTTCTGATGCAGGAACCTCTACCCGGAAAAAAAAGTACAATATAAAACATAAGCCCAAAAGACGAATAAAGCACAAGAAATGCAAGTGAAAACAATATAATATCATCTAGTTCCTCGTATCTATTTCAAGTCCTTCATGTTTCATCTGTTTCCTCCTCAGATCAAGGCCTCAACAGTTGTACACTGACCTTCTATGCTTCTCTCAAGCATTAAGCAACCATCTTCCCCCAAAGTCACAACAACAAATTTCATTTTCGGCAGTCTCAATAATATGGAAACAAGTGCACTTGCAATAGTTGGTGCCTCTGTCCATGCCTACAAGAAGATTATGTGTTACAGAAATGCAGACTATATACGTGTTCACCATATATGTACTTGTGTACATATTGGGTATCAATAATAGCTTCTAAAAAAAATAGTAAAAAGATGAAATAGATTAGTCCCTGCATACAGAAAATATATTCCAGAAATCATTTGACAAACATGCTTGCATATCATAAGCGCTTCTTAAGAACAGAAAGGCCAACATAAGCTAATGCAGCTGAGATACATAATCCTACTAATTTATTAACAGAAAAAAGTTGATCATTGATGTCAATTTCCAATAGTGAAACGTCAACTTGCCTGTGGAAATTTCGCAGAGCATACAGCATAACTAGCCAAGTTCAAAAGATCATCCAACCCTTCCCTTTTCCTTTCTGCATCAATCAAAATTGGTATGTCCTTGCGAAATGCCTGTACTGGAAAAAATTAGATACATAATGTTCATAACAGTTTAGGTGATAGCAATGAGATTTCTCCCCACAAAAAGGTTATATGCAAAAAAAAAAAAAAAGTATATGGTGGTACAGCAAGCACAGATTTCTAAACATGTAAAACATTACCACTAATCCCTTATGAGAACCACTAGCCCAGATTAGTAGGAGCAAACTTAGTTGATTTCCAGTTGGGACATATCAAAGGCTTGCTTGAATGTCAAAGCCAAAGTATCTAGATGTATTAGCATAACAGATTAACAACATTAAGCACAGATTTCTAAAACGAATAATGATTTTGTCAGTGCTCAAGTCACTAAGCAAAAAGAATCACTGAGCAAGTGCCCAATCTTTTTAAAGTTCAACAGACTAGTGTCTTCATCAATTAATTAACTGAAGGTGTTCAGTAAGGGATAATATCCCAGTTATTTTAAAAAGAATTCAATGCCTAAATTTTTTCATTTTATTTGAGCAAGTGTCCAAACTAAAAAAACTCACAAATAATTTAAAATATTTTGTAAATTAAAAAATTTGAAAATTCAGTTATTTTAGATATATAAAACATTTTTAAATTAAAAATAAAAGAATTCAACGCCTAAATTTTTGTCATTTTAATTGAGTAAGTCCCTTAACTAAAAAACGCACAAATAATTTAAAATATTTTATATATCTAAAATAATTTAATTCTATTTATTGAAATAAGTATTTAAGATTTCATCTCTTTAATTTTCAAAAATAAAATTTATTTTTCAATTATTTAAATAGATAAAAATTTTTAAATTTATTTATTTATTATTTATAAAATATAAGTAATTATTAATAATATTATAAAATAAAAACTTAACATTATTATAAAATATTTTTAGTATGAAGTATAACCATAAATAATATTAAAACTAGTCATTATTTGTAAATATTGTCCATATTAAATAAAAATTGGATAATTACTTTCTTTATTAATATAATAGAGAAATTTAATAAAATAAATTATTTTACTAAAATAAATATCACATGATATATATGAAAAATATAATAATTAATAATAAAATATTTACTAACAAATAAAAATCAATTATTATTCTAATTAATAAAATTTATTTATGTTAACAATTATTTAGTGTACTAATTATTAGTAGTCACAAAAGTATAATTATATTGATAACTAACTAAGTTTTTGTTTTCTTAAATAATAAAGACAGAAAACAAAATCATAAAATAAAAGTTAAAACCACAATAAAAAATAGAAATTAAAAAAAAACATTTTCTTAGGAATTACAGAGATAAAAGTAAACAGCTCTTTAAGAATTAGGAGATTCGGGCACTCAGTAATTTTTTTAGTTCAGGCACTTATTTAAATAAACTTTGGACATTAACAATACCACTATTCATTTGAAAGATTAAGGAATTAAAAAATAATATTTTTCCAAGCTAACAGCTACATGGGCTGCCATGTAAATAATAACAAAATCTTTATGATTGAGTCAGCACTATCGTCTAACTTAACTAACATAAGCACTAACGTTGTGAAATTAGAAAAAAGTTAATCATATACTTTTTTAAAATATTCCATCAAATAAAGTGACAAAGTTCAAGCATTGAAATAACCATTATCCTAGTTCTAAACAAGTAAAACATTGATAACATTAATAATGTGGTGAAAATTAGTTGATTTCCAGTTAGGACACACCAAAGACATGTTTGAATGTCTAGGCCAAAATATCTAAACATATTAGCAATGATAGACTGATCACATCCTAGTTCATGTTTCAACTACCAACATGATCACCTGTGATAGTATCATCTATTTTATCTCTGAACACCAAAACAAATTGTAAATGAAAAGACACCAAAGGGTTTAGAAGCAGTATATGATGTTACCTCTTGTGCGATAAGTAAAGCAGTTTCTGGTAACCTTCCATCGGAATAGAAAATTCTTGCTCCCTCCAATGCGGATAAAAGGCTTGATTGGGGAAGATCATTTGGTACCATAGGAGGATCTCCCGGCGTGTGGATGCAAGTACGAGTTTTCCTGCAATAGATTATACATCATCATCGCAAGGTAGAGAACTTTGAACATCTCAAATGAAAAGGATTATAAATGATCATTACAATGTAGGGAGCTTTGAACATCTCAAGTGAAAATTAATAACTCAAACAGCAAATGACGCAACTTTCAGCATAAGAACAATGACAGACTAGACACATAGAAAAAGCAATCTCCTCTATGCAGCAACAGATAATTAATTGTGTTACCAAATTGATGCAACCTTATTACATGACTCCTCTTGAAGATCATGCAGAGTTTCCTATTTTTCTAATAATAGAGAAGTAGAGGTATTATTTAGAAATATCGGATGAATGCATTATCAAATAGTGTACTACCCTACTATTGTAAATGGATGGGCAAACTGCAACCCCTAACCAATAATACACCTAGCAGCCTTGTTATATTTATAGCCAAACCACCTTAAATCATTATGTACATTCTTGCCTCTTTTCTATCTTCTTTAGCTTCTTTTCACCTCTACATTCAAACAGTATCAAAGTTAATTTAACAACTTCAAATCATTGTTTCTCTTTGTTTGAATTTTCAGGACTATCTTTCATTTCTCAAATTATACATTCAATTATTAGCCATGTCTAAATACAGATCAATTCAAGCAGAGCAAAACATTAAGGAAAAGTCCCCCACGTTTGGTTGTCAACGATGACATATGTGAAAGGTGAATTGCCCTCCTTGGAAACCTAGGGGAAAAAGAAAGAAAGAGCAAATTAAAAATTAATCAAATAAGAATTATCCAGGCATAGCCAGATCCATATGCAAACAATAAAAATTGAACATATTTCTTTTAATGGAGACTTAGTCATCATAAAGATGAAAGAAAATTGGGCTATCAATTTAAACAAGAAAAATGAAAATGGGTTTTTACTGTTGTGAACTGAAGCATAATAACTACCACAAGAAAAGAAGTATCGACACCATCAGATTCTAGCTCCTCCAAGATACTCCTGCCTTGGCTATCATCGGCAACCTAAATCAGTTTAACAATATATAATCAGCACAACAAACGAACAGCTAATCGATTATCCAATTAATATCAAGCAAGTACGAAACCTTAGAAATAAATCTGGGGCTTAAGCCGAGTCGAGCAGCACAAGTCAAAGCATTTCCAGCATTTCCCCCTCCTTGAACCTGGAAATGAATTCAGTTAAAAGACAAAAATAACAAGAAGAAGCAAAGCAAAGTTTTAGTCTGATGGATTGCAGAAATGGGAGAGAAGCGAGACCTTCAAGCTAGTGCTTCTGATCTTGTCGTCGGGCTTAGGATAGGAAGCAACGGCTGCCAAGAAATCTACGGAAACTCCTCCACATCCTAGCTGTCAACCAATTTGGTGCATATACTAAAAAACATGTCGAAATCTGAAGAATTTTCAATAGGACAAAAAGATAGAGAGGAACTTACGATGATGCGGTGTTCAGGGAGTGGAGGAAGGGAATCTGACGACGACATTTTCGCACTGTTGGTTAAAGCTCAACAATTAATTTAACTTAACGTCTACTGAGCCGAATGAATAATAAAGGCATTGCAATTGGTTCACTTAAAAAAGAAACAAAAAGCGAGAGACAGATGTTGTTTGCGACCTGCTGCTACTGCTACAAGTGTAGTTAATAGTAACGTCACAATGGCGAAGTAGCCAAGAGTGCCGCGAAGTGGCACTGGGAAGTGTCCACACCTGCACCATCTCTCTCCTCCCTTTCTTTCTTCAACCTTTGATAATTACTCTTTGGTTATGCATTTTGGATTTGATGGCCCGCACCTAACCTTACACTTTTGACTTGGGCTGAGGGGACGATATTGGCCTCTAGTTCTACCAGGAGGATAATAGTACGACTCTACCAGGATAGGAAAGGAAAGGACAGGAGCCTTTGTTCTTAACCTGTATAAAAATTTTGGAACACAACCCACTATATCTTGATTTCATTTATTTCAAATGTGCATAACTTTGGTTTTTAAGTCATCACTAGCATAAGAAAGAGCCATTTTAACTTTAACCTAGGCATTGCATGGGCCATTTACAAAAATCTATTTGTACTGCAACTGAAAGGTGGGCCTGTTGTCAACAATTTGATTTGCAGCTTCTGCAAAGTTTACAGCTACACGTACCTGTCCTCCAATAAAACATTGGAGCATAATAAACAATATATGATAATAAATACAAGGAGTATACTATCCAACTTACATCTCCCAACTCTGTATGATAATGAATCAAGATTTTAAAAATCTGATGCAAACCTTGTATCTGTCCCTTCCCATCTTCAGTCTTCAAACATGAGCCTAATCTAACGATTAATTGATCACTAGCTTGATAACCCTGCTTTCTTGGAACTGTACACTTTAACAACACTCTTTTAAGAAAACCTCAAACCCAGTAGGGATCATTCCTACCATGCTTGGGAAGAAGCCCACCATGCTCACTCATGCTCCCCCGAAATCGGTAACAGTTAGGTTTGCTTCTTACTGTCCTCAGGGGGCCTGATCTGTTTCCATGCCTAATGGGTAAAGACAATCGATCCCCCACCAAACTTGAAGCTGAAAACGGTCTATTTTCCATCTCTTCAAGGGGACCTGAACTATATTCCATTGTTATGAAAGAAGAGGCTTGCCCATAAGTTAACCTAGGTGATAGCCCACCAGCATTCCACCAACTACTATCAGAAGGAGCAAGATCACCTTTAAAATCGGAATCAAGGCCAGAAGACTCCTTCTGACTACAATTCTCCCCACAAGTTTCATCTGTGTCATTGTATATCAACTTAAGTGCCTGCACAACTTCACCCATAAATGGTCTGTTGGTCACCTCTGGGTGAACGCACATAGATGCAATAGCTGCCACCTTAGCCATGTCATCAAAATCATAACTTCCCGTCAAGAAGGGATCAACCAACTGCTCCAACCCTTCTCGACTGGTTAGCAGTGGACGTGCCCAAGTAACCAAATTTTCCTGTCCCGGAGATTGAGACATGTCTACAGGTTTTCTTCCAGTCAAAAGCTCAAGAAGCACGACACCATAACTATAAACGTCACTCTTGACAAGTAGATGCCCTGTCATTGCATATTCAGGTGCTACATACCTGCAAATTATACAGCTCTGGCATAAGTGCATACATGTATCATAAATAATTTTACAAAGTTATTACGTTTGATTCAGTATCTTGCTGCGTTAATCAAAAGGTGTGTCACTCTGAGGGAGGAAAGTACGAAATTTAACCTAATTGGCCATGCTTGATGGAAATTCTACAATAACCTAGGCTTCTAGAAGATCATATCTAACAGGAGTAATTACCCAAAAGTTCCCATGACCCTCGTAGATATGTGCTGACTTCCTTCAGTTGCTTCCCTTGCCAATCCAAAATCAGATACCTTAGGCGTGAAATCCTCTTCTAGTAGAACATTACTAGCCTTAAAATCTCGATGGATTACACGAGGATTGGAGTCTTCGTGAAGATAAGCCAATCCTCTTGCAGCTCCAAGGGCAATCTTCAAACGTGAATCCCAGTCAAGAGGTCCCTTTTTCCTATCAACACCTGAAAAATCAATAAAGAGGTAGTCCAAGGAAATTCCAGCTTTATCATATGCTTGTGGGAATACACAGATATCAACTAGGCCTCCAGTGGATATCATCAAGTTTGTACAGACATCATCATTCAAATAATGCATAATAAACTGAATAATCAAGAAACTGGTATTTTCTCTCATGAAAATAAAAAGATCCAGTTAAAGATATCAGAAATCATACCATGCAAATGAGATTCAACACTCCCATTGCGAACAAGCTCATAGACCAAGCAACGGATGTGTCCTTCAATGCATACACCAATCAGTTTGACGAGATTGCGATGGTGCAGCCGACTTAGCATCCCAACTTCAGCAATAAATTCACGGTCTCCATTCCGGTTGTCCCTAGTAAGTAGCTTCACTGCAACTTCAGTTCCATCTTCCATAATGCCCCGATAAACACAACCAAATCCTCCTTCACCCAGAATCCTGCTTGAACTGAACTTCTCTGTAGCCCTCTCAAGCTCAATAAATGGAAATGTTCTTACAGAGAGCATACATGCTGCCATGGTGGATGTAAGGGAATGAGATGATGAGCTCACTATACTGCTTGACAAAAATGTTCCCATACCTGCAATAAGATTTGGTGATTTGATCATTGATTAACTGCTTAAACTTAATCAAACAATGGAACCTATCAATAATCTTATATCTCGGACATCATACAATATAATCCAAGAACAAAAATCTCAGAATGGGTATACCTGATCTTTTGTTCATAGAGGACGCAAATGTGGGACCAACGGCACTTGAAGGTCTTCCAAACTTTTTCCATCTTATTAAAATAAAGATTGCTCCAATGAGAACCAATAATAATACAAATGCTGATAAAGTAATGATAGCAACGATCTTAGGATTTATCTTCTGGTTCTTGTTCGTAAAGTTTGCAGTAATGGGGAGACCTCCCACACTTTCACTTGGGCCACTTCCCATGTAACTTGGATATGGTGGTGAAGAAGGAATTCCTGATATTGACATTCAGACCATAAATATGCATAATGGTATAAAGCTGAAGTTGTAAAGGTAAAAGGAGAAGTGACGCCATTACCAGGATAACTAATGTACATAATTTCATAATTGCCAAACAGGGTTGTATTTAGAGGGACTTTTTTATGCCAAAGTCTTTCATATGTTAGCATTGCAGTTGTATTATCGAACTTCTCCCCTAGAGGAACCAAATTGATATCAACTACTGTTTTCCCCTGATTTTGACTATCAGCACTTGCACCCATTATTTTCACTTGACTTTGCTCCAAGTATGTGCCTGATGCAATCTCAATCTCTAGCTGATTCAACACAGGAAAAACAGCAATGGGGACCACATCTAAAAGAAGTCTGACTTTCATGGGATAAACACAGCCACAAGGAGAACCAAAGGGAGTAGCAGTAAGTGGCTCAACACAGATTTGATCACAACCTGCCATGGATCCTCTAGTCAACATCATTAGCTAAATAGCATCCCACAGACAAGAAAATAGAAAGACATTAAATATTTCATGACAACTCTCAAATCTTACCTTGTTCTTCTGAAGGCGATGGAGCACCCATAAAAGGTTGCACATGACGACGATGATGACGATGATGATGAAAATGATGAACATGGTGTCTATGTGAAGGGGCAGTAATAGGACCATATGCAGGACCTATTACAGATAACAAAACCACCAAATCATTGGAGCAATAGATGAGTGACAAGGTGCTGAGATTTAAATAATGAGAGGTACCTCGATGAACTTGAGAAGGTGCAGGTACAGGTGCAGGTGCAGGTCCTAGAAAAGGCTTAACAATGTGCAGTTGAGATGGCTGCAATTGGAGAAATGATACAATGCCTGAAACTGACCGTCCTGTGAACAGTACAGCAAGTGCATATGTTAAAAATTGACTGCTAGATGCACAATCATCAAATAAAGTGGAAAATCTAACAAGCTAAAATTTTTCATTTTCCCTAGTGATTTGCTTAATAACATTTTGTGAATACAGGTTACATACTAAAAGGAAGAGGATTTTAACATGGTGCAATGGATTCCAAAATGAGCAAGTGGTAAGATATGATAAGATTTTGGGTTGAAACTAATAGGAATTTAAAAAAAAAAACTAGATCTCTGAAGATCACTATCTGTCAATTTATCGTGGTACTATTTTCCAAAACTTTGTCATATGTTACAGAGATATTGTGTCAATTTGTCCAGGTCATGTCTCAAGTTGTCAACAATTAGCCTCATCATTGTAAGGATCAGATTAAGCAACTTCTTATGGATAATCATATCTTAAGAATTGAGTGGTGCCTCATATGCCAAGTAATACATGACTCAGAAATCTCAACGAGACAGCAAGCAATGATTTATAGGAAGTTCACTCCTAGGAAAACTTGCACAAGAAGATAGAAATAAAGCTCACGAAAAGCAGTTCCATAGGCAATGATATAAAATTGAGGCACTTTGGAAAGCCATCACATTTTGTGAATACACATAAAAAGTGAAGTGTTGTACATAATTTTTTTTAGTTAACAAGAGTAAAATGGTTTATTGTAGTTGAGTTGGTTGAATAATGCAACTGACAACTTAAATGTTGAAGATGCAAATAATTACAAATTAATTCGATCTATATAAGAAAATTTAAAGAATCCAGATCATTTCTGTAAGGAAAGTTTACATATCAAAGTCCATGTTGAAGTAAAGGCATTAGGAAAAAAATGAAGAAGTCTTGCAATATATTACCATGATCCACGAGAATCTGTCTCATATATAATGCCTGATTTGGTTTCAGATGAGGAAACTCCAAGTGAAGTAATGGCTGACCTGAAAAATGAGGGCAGGAATGCAAATGTGTTAGTTGTGAAAGATAGTTTATAATGATCTTGTAATGAAGACCGTAAGAGTGTGCACTGGATGCTATCTATTCTCACATTGCAACGATATATATTGACAGAACCACACATATAACAGGAAAAAGGGCTAAAGAAGAAAGGAAATTATGGAAAAGTGTGGTAGAGAATATATTTTACTGCTTTCCTCAAATTAACATGTTAAAAGAATCAAGAGTGGTTTTCATAAAATACTAAAGAAATCATTATAAAGGCTGCATTCTTCTATATAACCAGCATTGCTCTTGACGCTCCCCAGAAGAAATGTTATTCTTTATCGATATAGTCAATGGTTCAATGCATGCCAACCTAAACACAAAATTCTGTTTCCCAAAAGCTTATAAATGCTCTAAACACATTCTAAAAGAGACGCTATTCTTTATTTATAAGGTCACTGATTCAACGCACGCCGAACTGAATACATATTTTATTTTTAATAAGTATAAAATAAAATATTCTGGAGATTGTGCAATTTATTTTTTCCCTCTCATATTTTGCAAATTCCAACTTTTAAACGAGGAAGAGAGAACAATGGTCAACTATTTTGACATGAAACATCTTACAACCCTGAACTGCAAAAGGCAAACATCTTATCTGGATCTCAAGAGGCAGAAATATGATAGCAAGCTCAATAAACTATCCCAAGCTTCAAATTCAACCGAATAAGGGAAAATGAAACTGCTAGCATCTATACTACATATACTTCCTATTCAGTAATGCTACTGTTAAGTTCCATAAATTGGCATTCAATGGGTAAATGCAGCTAATTAAAGAAAGTATAGATCGAATTCATACAGCTTGCCCCAAGACATTCTTTATGAAAAATCTCTCAAATCCTCGGAACGAGGGTAAAGAACTTACCATAGCTTCATCTACTACAAAATGCAGGTTATAATCAATAACTAACCAAGATTTTGGTCACTTTCTATCGCAACCAAAATTTTTGTCGATTGAACTTAAACTGCCACTTAATTAGCGATTTATAATCTCAAATAACTCAATTATAGTTCCTTTTCCTTCTCTGGTCTGCCTAAAGCAAAGAATTTAATGAAGAATTAGAAGAAAGCACCGGAGGAAACAGTAACATTACCTAAACTATTAAAAGCGAAGCGAAGCAGTAGCAACAGCAGAAGCGTCGAGAAGGAACTCATAATCATTATCTGTTAATCCAAATTAGAATACACAAAGAACATTGCCAAGAAACCAAACACCTAGAAAATCAACAGCTTCACCGCCAGGAGTTCCAAAGCCACCGGCGGCGCCGGAAACCGTTGCACGCAGCACTCACATTGAGCCACAGTAAGGCAGAAGAGGGCGAAACTGGCGAGAGCGTGGAACCAAAGCTAAAACCCTAGGAGAGAGAGGGAACGGAGACAATGCGAGCGCGGTGGAGCAGCAGATCCATGAAATGCAGCAAGGATCTACACAGACACTCACGATAGGTACACAAGGAAACTTCTAGAGAAAGAGGGGGGTGAGAGTGGAGTTTCAACTTTCAAAGGAGAGTAAGAGATTAGGTTACCAGAGAAAGTGCCCGAGAGTTGTTGAAACTTGAGACAAGACAACGTAGAGAGAGAGAGTGAGTGAGAGTTGGAGAAGTGCTTTTATTGCTTGGTGGTGGAGTAATAGTAGAGAGGAACAGTCCTAGCAAAGTTGTTTTTTTGGCTTTTGGGAAATGATGGTGCTGTCCTTTTTGCTTCGTTTCATTTGTTACCTCGAGCGTGGCATAGACGCCAACACTTGGGAACGATGTCGCTTTTCACTCCTACTATTACTAAACGCACACGCCCGCTTGAGCCTCGTTTTCCTAGTCTTCCTAAATTTGACCCCACCGACTGGTTTTGCACATTGGATATTATCGAATAAAAATCTAGTTATAGTCGTAGAATGCTCCGACTTAGATTTGGTACTTAAACAATTTCAATTATCATATAATAATATCAACAATTTTGATAGGATTGGATTTGTCATGTCTCTGTTTTAGAGGTGAGGAAATGTGCGTTATTTAAATCACTTGGTATTATGCTATTGCGTGGAAATAACATAGCAAATTTGAACAAGTTGTTAAATTCTTGTGCGACAATCAAGTTTTTGGTCCACTAAAATTTAAATTATTCTAAAAATCTTCACCTAAGTCTCACATGCCTCTTTAATGCTCCCATTTGGTAACCGAAGATGGTGAGAAAATTTCCTTTTTTTTTTTTTTCTTATTTTGTTATTAAGAATGAATAAGATAAATAAAATAAGGAATGACAAATCTAAAATAGATTTTAAATAATCTTGAATTTTTATTTTTTAAAAAAGGTATTAGTTTAACTTGGAAACAAATATTAGGAATAATGAATAAACCTTCACAAGAATCAAAATAAAATTTCCTCTCATATTTGTTCAACATAATTTCTCTATTTTCTCTCTTCTTCTTTGTGTTTCTTGTCAACTAAACCTTTCCATTCTATCTTCCTCTCAACCTATCTCTCTAGGTTAGTTTTTATGGTTCTAAACTTCTTTTAATTTTTTTGATTTTCTTTTTTCGATAGATTTATGTTTGGTGACTATTGTTTACTTGGATTATTGTATTAGTTATCGCGTGATGATTCAAATTATTTTTTAGTATGAATTACACAAACCTAATTTCAGGTTCTAGCTCAATTTGATTTTAAAGATTTTAATTGAATCGCATGAATTATTTGAGTTGAAAGTTTTTATAAAGAAATATATTGATAAGATTTTATGTAGAAATATGTTGATATGATGAAATTGTGTAAAAGCGAATAACTCTTTCCAGCCTTTACACCCCTCTATATAATACCATACAAGTCTATAACTCTACTTTCGTTGTAATAAAAAATTGCTTTAAAACCACTTGTTAGCAACATATTAGAATTTCAATCTAGGTGCTTTCTGAACCACTCTTCTTTATTAGCTCTGGTTTCGATTCTTCCTTTTCCATAAATTACCCTGCACACTATTTGAACTGACTATTTTAAATAGCTCTTTGTAATATAATTTCTAGAAGAAGATACTGCTTCACTGATATGATAACACGCATTCTGCAATTTTTGTCTTAGCAATTTTAATACTCATTCTTTTTAGTTAATTTTGAAATATCTACTATCATAAACTAACTGATGTAATCTTTGTTTCTGTCGAAATTTTTCATCTACTAGGTTGAGTTTGTGAAATGTGCTTCTCTGCTTAAATGACTTATACACCCAATTGTCAACCTATGTTTAAGATTACAATCTTTTTACATTATTAAGTAGTTGTACTTGAAATGGATAATTGTTTGTATGAGTACCTTGTCTCTGTCCAAATTAACCATTGGTATCCCCTACATTAATAGAATTTGAGTTCATATACTCATTTTTCTTCTTGTTATTGAGAAGCATTGTTAGAATGGTTCTCCATCATAACAATTAATAATGTGTCTCAACATTCAAATGTGCCTTGTGGAATGGTGCACCTTGGAATATAGGCTTGGATGTGTTTAATTGATATCTCATAAATAGTCCTACAGACCAAGGTATGAACTATTTGGATAAGGAATTCTTTTGCACCACCTTTTGCATTTCATATTTTAGAGAATAAATTCAAACAAACGATAATAATGCATACATTAATAATTGAAATATCCATCACAAAATATATTCATAACCCTAACAAAATATTTAACTATAAAACATCTCAAAAATTTAATATTAAAATATTAAAATAAAAAATAAGAGAAAGAAAGAACTAGAAAAATTCATGATTCTCCTATAATCTTGCTCTAAATCCCTCCTTGATGTTAAGAAAATCTAGAATTAACAAATTAATGACAAAGGAAGTTGGCACGTGCCTCCAAAGTAAGCATTTATAAAGAGGGTATATACAATAAGTCTTAAAGTACTTAAAATTGTGTTACTACGTCCTTAGATTGCATATTATGAGAATTGGTGTTGGACCAACTTCCACACAAGCACTAGTTTTTATTATGGAACTTTAGTTGTCTCAAGTTCTTAGTTGTTTCAAATTTGTGTATAGTGATGCTGCCTAGCTTGGTTTTACATGTATTGTTGGATCCCGTTTCTGGAACCCAACCCTTTTGCTCTGATACCACCCATGTTGGATCTCGCTTGCTTCTGAAACCCAACACTTGCGAAATCATAATACCATTTAACCATCATCGGTTCATCTTCATTCTCATAACACACTAAAAATTTTCCTCACAATTCATTCAATGGCGTGCCCATACAAATCAATCACCATACTCGAACTCATTTCTCCTGATTCAGAACAGATTTTGGAAATCTTCAACCCAGAATTTCAATCTGACTTCTTTAAAAAAATCGTAGTTCTAAGTCTATAATTTATTTTGAATTGAGAACCATCTTAATCGGAGCTCTATGGATCAAGATATGCTTAAAAAGCTAAAGGGTATTTATTACCAATCATGGCCTCCCAACCGACCCCTCACTTTCTCTCCATCAAACTTTTTCAAATCAAGTCCAAAATATATAAATTTTTATGGAGAGATAGATACATGTCTTATGAATCTATTGCTTCAAGAATCACTTCATTTGGAGGTCAGATGAGGAAGTTAATATTGTACCGCTCTTGGCGCGATTGCCATAACTTTCACCAAAAATGTTGGATTAAGTTAGTTCTTGGACCATTTGAAAGAAGACATCAAGATTTAAAACTTTCATGAAGACCACAAATCGAGATCCTGAAGTTGTCCCGTGAATGTCCGTTTAACAAACATCCATGTCCGTTTTACGGACATGTATCGGGTTTAAGAGCCAATTTGGCCTGAGAAGGTCCACTAAACGGACATCCATGCCCGTTAAACAGACATTGGTGAGGCTGGGGGTCATTTTTGACCCAAGAAGGTCCGTTAAACGGACCTAATGTCCGTCTAACAGACGTAGGGTATAACGCCCCACTCCCGCACGACCCGAAACCCGACATCGATGGTGATATCGGAGTCCGTGCCCCGCGAAGGTGACGTGCTACATCACTTAGTCAAAACGTAGTATATTTTTTTTTTTGAAACACAAACATACACTATGCGGAACAATTATGATCAGGAACAATCACCGGTAAATACAATGGCCGCAGGGGCCCTTTTCATAATTACAAATTATTACAGTCTGTTGACTTTACAGTTGGACCTAATCATTTGTA
>JAOSBL010000004.1:17637945-17657897 GCA_027568915.1 Erythroxylum roraimae | reverse complement strand
AATTTAACTTACATCATACTATACTCTAACTTAATCTTAATTTCTCCATTTAATACTTCTAATTCCATCAATCTAAGTAATAAATCCTCCAATCATTGACATGCTAATTAAACTCCAAACAAAAACAATGCTTATCCAATAAGAAAAGAATTCGGGGGCCAACGTTACTTATATACTCTTTAACTCAAACTTGGGTCTAATTAGTTAGTTTAAAGAGTTGTTTAACGTATGGTTATAGTTAAACTTTATTGGAGCATTGCTTTTGGGAATAAATAACTAGTGTTCTCCCCCTAGGGAAAAGGTTATCATCTTAGCTCATAATATGGCCATTAAGCCTTTTGTTTCTTAATCAAATTATACTCCTAAGCTTGTATATTTTAAAAAAAGAGATATTAGATTCAAAAGTTTATAACCTTTTGGAAAATTTTAAGGGTAATTATTAAAAAAATCCTAAATTTTATTAAAATTTACGATCCTAGCCCGAATTTTAAAAAGTGACACTAAAATGCTTGAACTTTCAATTTTTTTACAAAAATAGCCTAACATTAATCTTTCCATTAACGTTGCTGACTTGACATACCATGCCACCTACCATCTTTACCACATAAATTGAATATGAACTTTATTTTCCATGTCAACGAAATATAAATGTTAAATAAAAATAAAATACGAAAATAACTCATTTTCTCTTCTTCATCTCCTTGAAACTTCTACTATCATTAAGAAGATGGTAAAAGAATTGCAAAAAATGGCTACCGATTTATTTTAGTACTAGTGATATATGGTTCTTTGGTTCCTTAAAACACTAAAATGAAAGAACAAAAAAGTGACTACTAGAGGGAAAAAGAAAAGGAAGAGAAAACTTAATGATGTTATTTTATTTAAGTGAGTTGCTTGGTAATTTGATTGATTGATAAAGTTTAACGAGAACTATTAGGAATAAACTCCATAAACATTAGCATATCTAAAAAATCTCCCTATATCAACACTCATGGTTGCAAAATGCCTACTCTCCTCTAGAATATGATCATATCATTAATTCATGATCAAAATGTTTAATATTAACATCATTAACTGAAAAAGTTTAATGGAAGACATGACATAGCCAATAGCTTCTGTTTTTTTGATAAACCTGATTCAGTCGGTCACGTTAATAAAAACTTGGAGAACTGGGAAGGAAGAGAACTTAAAAAAGAAATATGTTTGATCAAATACCATAATATTTTAAGCTAATTCCAAATTCAGAAAGCATTCCAAATTTTTTAGTTTGTAATAGAAAAAAAACTTTTAAGAAATTAAGGACACTAACATCAATACTGTAAATAATTAAGCCAAGTTTCTTTCAAAAGAAAGTTACTACAACTCAAAAAGATCACAAAAATTGAATAAAAGAAATTAGCCTAAAAGGGAAACTTAAGCCAACTTGTACATGTAAATGTCTTTTCTTTGCCCAATATCCCTTTTAAAAGTGTAACAGCAACTTGAAAAGCTCTCAAATAAATACCTTGACTCATCGTTAAAAAAAAAAAGTGTTTTCTTTGAGTAAGACAATCCATCAACACTAGAGCAACTTTCAACAATATAATTATCAAAGATATGGGTAGTTGTTAAGATTGGATCATATGAGATGATATAATTATAGTTCTTAGAGAGCTTCATCTCATATATAGAGACATAACCGGTGAAATTGTGGGTTGATTTTGGCATATCTATACTCAAGTTAGCTGACTTGAATATTGTTTTCTTAGTCGGAGAAGGAGATAGAGCAAAAGAAAAAGAACCCAATTGAGAGTTTCATATTTTGATCCCACAATCTCCTAGTCCAAAAGAGTTCAGAGACTCTGTTGGTGACAATGATGAGATAAGCAACGGAGATATTTGGATTTTCAACTATGTTCCAAACAAAATTGTCCAATTTTGAGGTTTTGACATATTAGACTCATTTTTCCCTCATCAAATTGATGCTAAATTGACATATCAATAACCATCTTTTATAATACCATCTTTTTAGTGACAATGGAAGTGTGCAGGAGAGGAAAAAGAGAAAATGAGTTATTTTCATAATTCATATTTTTTTAAAATATATATTTTTGACATAGAAAATAAATTCCATGTGTTATCCAGTGTCAAAGGTAATAGGTGACATAATATGCCACATTAGCAATATTAACAAAAAAAAGATAAATGTAGGGTTATTTTTATAAAAATTAAAAGTTTAAGCATTTTATTACTATATTTAAAGTTTAGGTCATAATTGCAAAATTCAATAGAATTTAGCATATATTTTAAGTTAACTATTTTTAAAACTTAGTGCTAAACTTTTTTAAAATTTTAATTCAGTTAATAATCTTTCAAAATTCGTATAAATAAAGTCAATCTGTTGTTTTTGCTTATGTGAATAATAGATGGATATTTATGTGACATTTGATGGATGCGGCACATAAGTAAAACTGACCTTTTGATTTGACTTATATAAGTTTTAAAAAATTAGTTAGTGAATTGAAAACTTTAAAAGTTTGACAGTTATTAAAAAAATTCTAAAAGATTAGATACTGTTTAGTTTGTTATCCCTAAAACATATCATTACTTATTTTAAAAATATATTCAATTTCTCGTTTTTTTCGATGACCTATTTTGTATAAATAATTAATAATTAACTTGAATGATTTTCTCCGCTAATAAATTATTAATAATTAATTGACATAATAAATTTATGATTCCAGACAAAATTAGTAAAATAATAGAAATAGGTCGAATTTATTTTAGACAGGTAAAAGAATACCGGTGATATGGTCGTTTCGCACCTTGTCCAGCTCGGATGCATCTTTAATTGTTCACTTCTATTCCGTTTCATGAACAGCATCACTTCCTTGAGAGTTCCGAATCGAATCCTCGTCCTTATCTACCTACAGATCATTACTTGCCCTCATCGAATTCCACTTGGCTGCAATTTTCTCTTTCTGGTATGCTTTCTTTTTTTTTCCCCCATTCCTTTTGTCTTTTGAAGTGATGATCTATTTTGTGCTTTTCTTATACAGTGTTCTGTGTAAACCTGTTGTGCTGCTCCCTCTTTTGGGCATCTGGTTGGTCTTGCTGAGTTTTTCTTTCTCTCTCTTTTTAATGTATTGCCTGTTAATTGTCTCAAATTACTGGCTGATGTTGTTACTGAATTTTGAGCAAGGTAGATGTATGTTGACTGGGGCTGTTTATTTTGAGATACGAACATGAGAGGCTGAGTTCTGTTAAACTATTTTTCTGCCTGTTGAAAGAAGAGTGTCCATTTTTTGGGGGGCATTAAGTTTTGCAATTTTAAAAGCCGGGCCTGGTGGGTTGGGATCATTTTTGCATCATGTTTTAATATTCATTTCCTTTTGTCTTTTATTGATGGTTTTATGCTTTTTCTTCGTTATCTGGCGGCTTTCATGCAGTTATCATTTTGGGGTTTGGATTACATGGTAAAGAGGGTATTTGGTTCCTTGTGTGAACGTGTCTCCTTGAAAATTGACGTCCATAGAGGCTGGAATTTGAATCCAATTTGTTGCCATTACTAATGGATAATCTGTGAAATGGGAATATCTGATAATAGAAGGCGAGGAAGCTTATCAAAACAGCAAAGAATTTGCTGAAGTTCATTGATGGACAATTCAGCTCAAACTGTTGGTCCAAAAGGTCTGATAAAAACACATGAATTTATTAGAATCATCGTCCAAAGCCTTTATTCATTGGGTTATAGAAAATCCGCTTTATGTCTGGAGTTAGAATCTGGCATCCCGTGCAAATCGATGGATTTGGAGTTGTTGGAATCACAAGTACCTGAAGGAAATTGGGATGGCTGCATTAATACACTCAGTGCAATGGAGGACTTGCCGGGTGAGACTAGAGCTTCAGCTATATTTCTTGTGTTTAAGCAATGCTTGCTAGAGTATTTGATTTGTGGGGAGGACTCATTGGCACTGACTGTTTTAAGAAAGCGGGTTCCTTTGTTTCGACTTGGCAGGGAAAATATGCATGATCTTGCTTTCAGTATTCTGTGCTGGAAGGATGTGGGAGTAGATAAGAAGGATGATAGTATCCAAGAGATGCGAAAAAGACTATCAACAGAACTGGTAAAATTACTTCCTCCACCAATTGTGCTACCTGAGAAAAGGTTGGAACATCTGGTTGAAACTGCTGTTATCTCACAAATTGAATCTTGTTTGTATCATAATTCAATGGACACTATTTCACTGTATGAAGATCATTGCTGCACAAGAGATCAGCTTCCTTGTGAGACTGCTCAGGTGTGCTTCTTGCTGATCTTTAAAGCTATTTCAGCACAATGATGCTACATAATTAGTACAATATAATTGTTGTTTTCGGTGTGTACGTGAGTGTGTAACAAAGTCAATGAAAATGTGACTATAGGTCTTCTGTTGTTATTGTTTAAAATTGTAACGCAAACTATATGGAAAGAATTTAATTTACTTTAGAACATTCGAATGATTAAATATATTGTCAAATTATTGACTCTTGTTGGTTTCTTTGTTTCCTCTTTTGTGCCTTTTCTATGTAAAATGACAATATTTTTAAAAGAATTGACTAAAAAACAGAGTAAAAAGGTGTTTTGAAACTCAAAGTGGAAAAGTTTTCCACTGTTAGGATTTTAAACATAGTCAAAGAATGGATCAGTTAGGATCATATAGGATTTTTTTTAATGATTCTAGATCATATTTCACAATATTCCAGGCATGGAAGAACTGCATTGATTTATTCATTGTGTACTTAATATTTACTCTTTCGTGCTGGTTGCTTAATCTGTTGCATACTATCTGCACCTTATGATTAGAGTATGTTGAAATTGTGCTGGAGCTTCATGGTTATTGTTGCCCTTTTGTAGAACAGCAATATCATTCAAGTACATAGGAGCAGAAATAAATAAAAATCATGAGGCTATGGATAATATGAGTATTGGCATATGTAGGCTTCCTGCATGTTGCTTCTATCACATGTTTGACTCATCCTTGTTCTTTGTTTCTTTTACAGATTTTGACAGAGCATAAAGATGAAGTTTGGTTTGTACAATTCTCTAATAATGGCGAGTACTTAGCCTCTTCTTCAAGTGATTGCACTGCCATCATATGGAAGGTACTATACTAATTTCTTTTTTTGCATGTGGTGAACTTGATTTCTTCATTTAATAACGCTTCTTGAGATTGAGAATTTACACCTTGATGTATTCTTATTGTCAAGAATCAATTCAATTTTAAAAGCTTTTAGTTGTTCGCTGTGGCTTATGGTTAATCAATTATTTTCCTAACATGCTCCTTTACCCAAGTATGGACAATTATCAATAAATTAGAGTCCACGGCTTTAGCTTGAGGCCTTCTAGTCATAAGAGCTCTAATACTGGTAAAAAAACAAAATCATTTGACCGCATTTAATCTGTTGGATGATATCCAATGATGGATCAAATATACTTGTAGCACTTTCATTATATGACTAGATTCGAGTTCAAATATAACAGCTCTATAACATGTTGGAAATGCCATTTTGTTGGTGTGAACGGCAGGTCTTCCTCCTCTTCTTGTGTTGACAATGTTTGGAATACTGCCTCCTCATAGGAGGCTTTTGAGCTTAAAAATTAATTGTTTGGTTGAGTTGTCACATATATAATTTTGCATGGGGTTTGAGATCTCATCTGAATAGCAAATAGATCCATACAGCTCATTTTCAATCTATTTATAGCTGCAATAGTTTAATAATGAATCTTATCATGATTTCTTTAACTGTTAGAGTTTAGCCGTAGACTGTAAAATTGTTTTCAGTTACCAACAGGGATATTTTTTTTTTCCTCAGACATTCAACATATCACTATTTCGTATTGGTCTGGCAACCCTCTTGAGCCTTACCTTACAGTAATTGATTATAGAAAATTGGATCATTTCAACGTGCATTCTGTCAACCTAAATGGATTTGGAATTGGAAAACTAGTGGCTCTGCTAGTTGGTTTGATTATAAATAGTCAGTTTCTATTAATTTGTCCCTAGATAATGTTATCTTATGCTGTTTGGCTGTACATGATTTGCGTTTTACTGGGTTTAGTTTTTGGTCTGCTTTGCTTCTTATGTTTGATGACCTTATCGGTGGGATTCTTATCATTATTGTACCAGTTAACTGAAGGTGGAAGGCTGATATTTAGACACATACTAAGAAGTCACCAAAAACCAGTATCCTTTGTGTCATGGAGCCCTGATGATAGGAAGTTGCTAACTTGTGGAAATGGAGAAGTGCTTAAGCTGTGGGATGTGGAAACAGGTATATGCAAGCGTACATTTGGAGATAATGGCTTCATTGTGAGCTCCTGTGCTTGGTTTCCCGACTCAAAGCAATTTGTCTGTGGCAGTTGTGATGCGCAAAAGTGCATCTGCATATGGGACTGCGATGGAAATGAGAGAAGAGCTTGGAGAGGCAAGAGGATCCCAAAAGTTTTAGATCTTGCTGTGACAGCAGATGGTAAAAATCTTATAGGCATATCTGATAAAGAAATTGTGATACTAAATTTGGTGACAAATGCTGAAAAAGTCATTCGGGAACAGCACCCAATTACATCCCTTTCAGTTTCCGCTGACAACAAGTCCTTCATAGTCAATCTTAACAGCCAGGAGATCCATTTGTGGGATGTTGCTGGAAAGTGGGAGGAGCCATGGAAATATGTGGGCCACAAGCAACAGAAATACGTTATACGGTCTTGTTTTGGTGGGTTGAATAGCTCATTTATAGCCAGTGGCAGTGAAAATTCCTTGGTATGCTTCTGTTTTTCCTGCATTTAGATCCTCTCTTAAAACAATTGATAAAATGCCGTGATGCCCCAAGGTGACCATTTGATGTCAGTAGTCAATTATGTTGCGCTGCCTATGCAGGTATATATATGGAATAGGCGAAACTCTAGCCCAATTGAGGTGTTGTCTGGCCATTTAATGACTGTAAACTCCGTGAGTTGGAATCCTAGGAGGCATCAAATGCTAGCATCCGCAAGTGATGATCACACAATCCGCATATGGGTACCTAGGAATGTACAGCATGACAAGTTGAGTTGATTAAACCAATTGATGTGTTTGAAAGCCAGTGTACATAGGCTATGTTCTTGTCAGACATGTACGCGAACAAATTGGTCCTTCCAGTTTTGGACTGCATTTCCCTTCTGTATATTCCCCATCCTACTAGCTATTCATAGTCGCTAATACAGCCCATTTTTAGATGTTCCATCCAATAAAAGGAGACTGGGATTTGACTGAATGATTCTTGTTTGTGGCATTATGGTGAGTCTTGACAATGCTGTGCCCTGGAAACGTGCTTTTGCTTGGTTTTGATAACCTGGTTCGTGTGAATATGCTTCCCTGGATGGAAATTATTAATACTGGCAGGAATTGATATAAAGCAAAAAAGATTACATGTGAATATTCCGCTTTTGCTTAAAATTAACAACTTTATTTCCCATCCTATCCTTTCTCAACCAACGACAACTACAATTACAGGAAATTGTATTATTATCTAAATCTTTAACTTTAAATTTTAAAAATATCTATTCAATATTAGTAGGCTTTTTTGTTATTTTATTTTTACCATATCAAAATCGATAATTCTAATGCGGTTTTGCTTGCAGATGGACCATTGGTCCTCAAAGGCATGAGGGGTATTTTGGTCTCAAACAACAGGAGCAATGAATCTGACTCTAGACTTCTACGGTCGCAAGGCTTAGCTCCTTGGACCAATCCTAATCCAAAATCCCACGCCTGAGATGAGCCCTCGCATTTTTATTTGTACTCCCATCGATAGCTCCATTTTTGTAACCTCAATTCCTTAAAAGAAATGAATTAGGGTTTAATTAGCTATTTAATTTCCCTTTCTTTGCAATTGCAAATTTCTTTCGTTTGGCTGCAACATGCTTATGAACGTCAATCGTAAGAGCGAAGAGATGACAGGAAATGCCTTGCCGGATGATCGGAATCTGGCTCAGTCTCCGCCTTGTAGTAACCCTCTTCAAAGGTATTTTATTGCATTCACATTAAATTCGGTGACTAGGGACTGAATATGTTCCTTTCGCTTCTTCCTCTTTATAATTTTTTATCAACTGGCCGGTGGATTTTAGTTGAAAAGATTGGTTGGTCTTAATCAGAATGCCTTATTGTTTGTCTGATATGGATGAGAGCTAGAAGTGAACTTTATTTGATTAATAATTTAATATCTTTAATTGTTAGTGAATATATAAAACCAATTAAGTTAGCCTCACACAACAGCTTAAGCTATTGTGGTGAAACGGTCACTTAACATGGTATCAGAGCCTTTATGACCAAATGGTCGTGAGTTCAAATCCTACCACCCACCTATTATTCAGCACAAGGTAGAGTGGGCCTGTGCAAGTTTCAAGTCCAAAGGGCTTTCACTTGAGGGGTTGTGTTAGTGAATATATAGAACCAATTAAGTGTGAGGCTATTGTGATGAAACGATCACTTAACATTAATTGATAGAGCTAGAATTGAACTTTATTTGATTGAGGGGGACTAGAGTTTAGTCTGCTGAAGTTGTGAGATAGCTTTAGTCAATCGGAGTTGAAATGTGGCTAAGTTCTGCAAATATTGAAGTTTTTTTCTGTGTTGAGTTTGATAATTGCGACTCAACTGGATATTGTATATTTCTGTGTGCTATTTTTATCCTTTTGGATTATCGAAAGTTTATTGATTCATTATTTTGTTGTGCTTTTGTTTTCAAATTTTCACAGTAGTAGGAATGTGTTGTGCTTGCTAATGCGGAGGGAGATATGCCACAAAATGAAGCATGTGCCAAAAAGGCGGTGGGGAGAAGCATCTCAATTGAATGCTAATCTTTTATCTACGGCTCAAAGTGAACCGTCAAGAGATTCCAGGAGTGGTCTTATTTCTTGGTATTTCAATGATTTCAGTTTTATATTTATGTCTTTTTGGACTTTCGGTTTCAGATTTGCCTTTTTGTTTATTGGCTTTCTGCTATATCTTAGGGTTGAGGCGGAGTCTCTACGCCATCTATCAGCCAAGTATTGTCCTCTGGTGCCTCCTCCTAGATCAACCATTGCAGCAGCATTTAGTCCTGATGGAAGAACACTTGCTTCTACTCAGTAAGTTCCTTTTGCACTAATACCCTTTTATTTGTGATCATGCAAGTTGTGATTGTAATCTTGTCCCCCTTTCTCTCGTCCACTATAATAATATTTGCAGTGGTGACCACACTGTGAAGATAATTGATTGCCAGACTGGAAATTGCTTAAAGGTGTTGAGTGGTCATAGAAGGACTCCTTGGGTGGTGAGTTTTAACTTCAAGTTTTTGAGTGCATAGTAGTTGACATTTTTATTTGATTTTTGTTTCCAATTATGACTGATAACTTGAATTCATGGCTGCTGTTCACCGCATGCAAAATAATACATTTTTCCTCCTGTAAATCTATATTCTTATATCATGTTGCGTAGTTTACACTGAATTTCTAGCTATACAGGTTAGGTTTCACCCATTGCATGCTGAAATTCTTGCAAGTGGGAGCTTGGATTATGAGGTTCGCTTGTGGAATGCAAGGACTGCAGAGTGCATAGGGTCACGTGATTTCTGTAATTTAAACTCAGGCTCTTGTTATTCTTCATATTTTTTTTAACTATTGTTGATTAATTATTATTGCTTAAGATGAAGTTAACCCTTTGAATTTATTTTCTCTTAGATCGTCCCATTGCCTCCATTGCTTTCCATGGTGAAGGAGAGCTATTGGCTGTTGCATCTGGTCACAAGGTGTGGTTTTGGTCCTTTAGTGTAGATCAATGTTCCTTATATTCCTTTCCTATAATTTTGATGCCGCATATTTTAGTTGACATAATGTTACTGTACTTTTTCAGTTATACATATGGCACTACAATAAGAGAGGGGAGGCTTCCTCGCCAACGATTGTGTTGAAAACAAGACGCTCTCTTCGAGCGGTGCACTTTCACCCGCATGGTGTTCCATTTCTTCTGACTGCTGAGGTGAATACTTTAAGGAGTGTTTAATTGATATTTTATCCATTCCATCCTGTAGATTACATTATTGGACTGATATGCAGGTCAATGATCTTGACTCTTCAGATTCTTCGATGACTCAAGCGACATCTCCTGGTTACCTGAGATATCCTCCTCCTGCTGTTTTCGTGACAAATGTTCACTCCAGTGATCGAGTTAGTTTGGCTGCCGATATACCTCTTATGTCATTTCCTTTCTTTTTTGTGCCTTCTTTTACTCTAGATGATAGCAGAATAGATGTTAATAGACATGGTGGTACAAGTATAATGCAAGTAGATCCTTCTGCACCAACGCAGTTTCAGGCGGATGCAAATGCAGTAGAGAACTATAATACATCAGTTTCCTCCATGGAGACATTTCCGGCAATTCCATCTTGCTCGTATCTTGGTACATTAAGTGATGCTTTCCCCAGTGCAATGAGAAATGGTTTTTCTGGAGCCGCAGGAGACGCTATGGATATGGATGAAATAAATCCTGTTGGGGAGACCCAGCGTGGGAGATCTACTAACCTAAATACTTTTGTTGGTGGTGGTGGTGGTGGCAATAGCGCCTTGGATGGAGTATCTAGACACGTCCCTTCTGTTCAACAACATGCAAACTTTAGCCAAATTCATCAACATTTACTACCTAGAGATCCGACTTGGTGGGAACTACCCTTCTTGCAAGGATGGCTGATTGGTCAAAGCCGGGCTAGTGTTTCCTCAGCACCTCCTCCTAATAGTGGTGATCATGAGCATTCAGCTCAGTATACAAGTCCTACTCATTATGTGGAAGCTGCAGTGGCTTCTTTAGCAATGCCTGGAAACACCAGCCAGTCAGGGAGTTCCAGTAGATTGGGATTGCGACATCGCAGTTCGCGTTCTCGCTTTTCTGTACCTGAATCTGGTGAACTTTTGGTTGCTATCAATACACAACAGAATGACACTAATAGTCAGCTCATATTTAACAGAATCCACTCTGAAATCGCCACATCACTGGCAGCTGCAGCTGCTGCAGAGTTACCTTGCACAGTAAAGCTCAGAGTTTGGTCACATGATATCGAGCATCCTTGTGCACCCCTCAGTGCTGAAAAATGTCGTTTAACTATACCGCATGCTGTCCTTTGTAGGTTAGTAAAATTCTTTTGATGAGTCCTTGATATCAATATGGTAGTGTTATCTACTGCTTCTGTTGTTATCTGTTGCTTTTCTACCATACCTTGATTCTTTCAACCAGTTTTTATATCCTTATTGTCACATTTCTCTTACTTTTTATTATAAAAATGACCTTTGCAGTGAAATGGGCGCCCATTTTTCTCCATGTGGCAGATATTTAGCTGCATGTGTTGCATGCATGCTCCCTCATATGGAAGCTGATCCTGGACTACCTAATGTGGTTCATCAAGATGCTGGTACTGCAACTTCTCCCACTCGACACCCCATTTCAGCTCATCCAGTTATGTATGAACTTCGCATATATTCTCTGGAGGAAGCAACGTATAACTCTAATCCAACTCCTTGGAATTGACTCTTTATTTCCTTTTAATCTGAAGAACAGTTGCTTTTTTCTAAAATTTTGTTGTTTCTACTCAGATTTGGTTCGGTTCTTGCATCTCGAGCAATTAGGGCTGCTCACTGTTTGACGTCAATCCAGGTCAGCGTCTTCTGATAGGTGTAAGGGATTTGTATATATATATACACACACACACACACACACATATTATTGTGTGGGTGTCCTGGCATGCTTTTACAATAGGCTTCCCCCATAACTAATATTTTTGATTATCATTATATAGTTCCACGGTATCCTCATAGGAAGTGAAACCCTGCTGTGGAATTTTACCTCTTTTAGCTTGATGAGATTAGATATGTCATTGTTTTCGGGCTTTCGTCATCTCAATTGAATTAGTTTCATTGAGCTATGGCTACTTATTAGTTGGTCTAAGTTTCTGAAGCTTTTGGCTAGACTGTGAGCAACTTGACACAGCAGTGGTGTTACAACAATTTGTATGGTCCACATAAAGAATTTTTGCATAAGTTGCTTCCATGATACTAGACGTATGTGTGATATTGCGGACCATCTTTAAATTGTTTTTTTGTGTGCTTGCAGTCAAACTGGTTGTTTGGAGATGCACTTGAATGAGATTCAGTTATTAGATTACTGATTTTGACATGTAAAATTTACTTAATGCTACTGTGAAATTTCTAATA
Organism: Erythroxylum roraimae; assembly: GCA_027568915.1. Lineage (NCBI taxonomy): Eukaryota > Viridiplantae > Streptophyta > Magnoliopsida > Malpighiales > Erythroxylaceae > Erythroxylum > Erythroxylum roraimae. Next base: position 17,645,656 of record JAOSBL010000004.1, on the reverse strand, counting down.
TTACTGTTGATGTGCTTGATGTTTTCTATACAGTTCTCACCTACTTCTGAACATATATTATTGGCATATGGTCGACGTCATGGGTCCCTTCTTAAAAGTATCGTTATTGATGGAGAAACAACATCACCAATTTACACGGTTCTGGAGGTAAAGAGTTCATATTCCTGTCGATGTTCATTGTTTCTTTCCTCATGGTACTGTAATTTTATGATAATTTCCATGCGAGTGAAATAATTGATGCTGAACTTTTCCTCTGATATTTAAATGCCAATGACGGAAGACTATTAAACATTAATAGAAACTTCAATGAAAAAGATTCAGTTAGTGAGAAAGTGAGAAGTTGATGGAATTCTTTAGTGTGGATATGATGAAATCAGCTTTCTTGTAGAATTAATCTTTGGGTTGTCGGTAAGATGAAATCTATTTACTAATAGAATCAATCGTTGGATTGTAGATATGATTGGAAATTGTGATGCCTTGGTGGATAATTGAAAACAATTATTGTTGGAGTTAAACTGCTGTCATTTTACTTCGAATATTTGCATACCTGGTTACATGTGCACTTTGGTTCAGGCATGCACAATTTCATAAATGTTTTAGTATGCTTCTTCTTGTTCCTTTTATTTAAAGTGACAACCTTTCTGTGTAACCATGTATGTCTGTTATTTAGGTTTACAGAGTTTCAGATATGGAGCTAGTGAGAGTACTTCCCAGTGCAGAGGATGAAGTTAATGTTGCTTGCTTTCATCCTTTTGCTGGTGGAGGCCTTGTTTATGGAACCAAGGTATGCATTGTCTGATGATATTCACATATTTTTAGTGTTCATTGTTGAACTTTGCAACTTTTTTGCAGGAAGGGAAACTTAGAATACTCAGGTTTGATGGTGGCGAAGGTGTGAATTGCACAAGGAGAAATTATTTTCCTGAGGACAACATGACAGGGGTATAATAATGTCTGAAACTTGCCTCATGTTTCTGGCATAATAACTGATTTTCGTGAGATTTCAAATTGTTCCCATTAGGATTTGGTCATTTGGGTATAGTAATTAGAATGTTTGTACATCTATGTGGTACTGGTTTTGTTTGCATACTATTAAGATAACGTTCTTATCATTTGTATTGGGTTTCACTTCGATCTGCAGTGGATCTTGCATCTTGTGTGTGTAGTTGATTGACCGCGTTGCCTTACCACAAAGTAAAGCAATCTTTAATAAGTTTTCTAAGTGACCTTTAACGTTTGTGTTTCAACTTTTCTGAAATGATGTGTACATAACGAATCATTCTCTTTATGTTTTCGTATCGATTGTAGGTCCAGACATATGCTGTAGAAGGTTAGGAATCCCACGGTTTAAGTTACTGCAAAGACACGTAGACCTTGCCGCGGACGTTGTATGGTTATGTTCTTATCTTATGTTTCATGATGATTTAGCATTATAAAGGCATGACAATTTGAATTTCGTCCCCTGCTGGTTGCTCGTAACAAAAGCGCTAGGCATAGGTTGTCATGAGTTATATAAGCTTTAATTATTTGTGGTTATGTGCAGGAACCTCGGAGCGAGCCTCACTTGAAGGTGCAACTAATGGTTATCTGCAGGAAAACCTCGGAGCGAGCCTCACTTGAAGATGCAACTAACAGCTGGAGTTCTTCACTTGCTGACTTCACACATGTATTCTGATTCGTGTACTAAAATGTATAGTATTCGTGTACAAATTCTTTATTGATACAACCTTTTGTTTTTTTCTTCAACCAATGACAAGTAGACAAGCTTTTTCACGACATGATTGACCCATCAAATGTTAATTGATCCGATGATTCGAAATAAGAATGTTTTCTCTGAGGCAAATAATTGAGCAATCTAAAGATGCCCCGTATGCCTAAATTTTGGTACGTATTGACAGGCCATAACCACACATGTTTCTATTTCGGTTGAATGTGTCCCTTTATATTCTTTTTTTTATTTATTATTTTTAAAAGTAAAAAAAAAAAACTTTGAGATTGATAAAAAGTGAGGACTATTATGGAGCGATGTGAAATCGGTAAACAATGCCCATATAGTTGTTCAACTCTATATTTTTTAATATTCAATGGTAGTAAGCAAGCTTGTATCTTGGATCTAAAACAATAGTAATTATTGTTATATTACTAATCATATTTCAATAGCTGTCAAATTTTCTTAACATCTTATTTGCCATTGTTTGAATCACCTCATTAGAAGAAATTACCTACTCATATAATGTTAACTTGATCTCACATATGTTAGGTAAACAAGGTCAAGGTGCAAATTTTCCTATAGTTTTTCACAAAAGTTATATGTTAACGCCTGCCATTATCAATGGTACAACCTTACACCTTAATGTTTACAAAATGATACTATTTTTTACCCCAAATCCTAACTTTTTTAAGTTTACGTTAGTTGTGCATAACTAGGCCATTAACCCATCCACTATGCTATGGTAGTTTCGCAATATGGACTCATTGGATGTTGAAGTGACCTTTTTGTAATTTTAAAAATAAAAATATTTTTCTCAATTTTATAATAATTTTAATAATTAAAATATTAAAATTAATGATTTTTAATTAGGTAAAAATCAATTATCATGTTAAAAAAAGAAAATCGAGCACAAAACAAAAGAAATCCTCCTTTCTTTAAAACTTTTAAACCCTAACTCCAATCTTTGAAATTTGTCTTCCAGTTACTAATATAACCTGCTCGAATAACATCCTATTTCTAAGACATCAACCCACATCTTATAGTTCGATAGGTTTCATAGCCATAGGAGAAGAATCTAAAGTGGTTATCTAGAATCCAATGATAGGAGAGGAACCCAAAGTCGTTGTCAAAAATCATGATAACAAGGGAGTAACTCAAAGTAATTATCTAAAATCACAATAACGGGAGAGTTTCCCTTATTAGTTGTCTATAATTATGGTGATATAGAACCTATAGTGATTTGAATGACAATATGGTCCCTCCTTATTGGTTAATTATCCTCAAATATATATTTGTGCTTTTTTTATTTTATCTTAAAATGGAATGAACAGTTTTTTTCTAATCTGATGGAGCACATTGTTTCCAATATTTCAACATCAAGTTTGCTATATTGTTGGTCCCTGTGAGTTAGGTTGCCTAATTATTAGGATAAATGTTTTCTTTTATTAAAATTTAAATTACTTTTGGTTGTATATGGTGACTTTTTGTCTTACAAATCAGATGCATACTATTGATATTACCTTAGCCTATTCAATTTATAATTAAGATCTAATACCATCCATTTTTAGGATGTTTATGCTAAGTCAGATGCATTAAACCAAATAGCATCCTATTTTTCTACTAGAACATCATTTCCTTTGCACCAAAATTAACTTGAAGTTGACTTCACTTAAAACTCAAAATGTTTCTTGTTTATGTAATTGAATGGGTAGTTGTTAGTAATAGTTGAACAAAAACAATTTAATGAAATAGAATTATGCTCTTTCTTCGCTAGCTCTAATTTCATAGGTTGTACATTCAATGTAATACCTATATATATCTTAACCCTAAAATATATTTAGCCTTTGTTAATAACACATTCTTGCACCATATTTGTTGGACCCCGAATGCTTCTTAGAAGTTAGAACTATTAAATGAGAATTTTGGCAATTAATCATGAGTAAAGAACAAATGAATGAAAGTTTTTGAATTAGAAATGATAGACAAGAGTAAAGTAGTGAATGAGAAATGTGGATAGATTCATGTTTTGCTTTGGTGTTTTTGGTGGATAAGAGATTTTAAAATGGGAAGAATTAAGGTGAAAGTTAGAAGTAAAATGAAAGCAAAAATAAAGTTGAATATGTGTAGTAAGTTGATGTAGGATATATGTGTGTGTGTGTGCGTGTGTGTGTGCGTGTGCGTGTGCGTGTGTGTGTGTGTGTGTCTGTGTGTGTGTGTGTGTGTGTGTGTGCTCTGTTATTAGTGTTCATGATTAATCATGGTCTGTAATTTATTTATGGATGATATTGATTTGAAATGGAGTTAAGAATAAGGAGCAAATGAAGTAGAAAAAGTGATCTTGGTATGAGTTGTGTTAAGGAAAGATTTTGAAACAAAATGTATAGTTGATCTGGAAAATGTTGACTGAGTATGCTTCAGCCTTTTAGCCACAACTTTTTTCTCTAGTTATCCAAACGAGATGATTCTTGATTTGGATTAAACTAGAAACATATGGTTACATTTCTTATGAAGACATCAAATTTAAACTTCAAGAATCTCAAAATTTGTCATGAATTTGAGAACTGGGTGCAGTACATTGGGAGATGAATGTAAAATTCGTGTTGTAACTTCAGGGAATATTCTGGACTGATCTAGATAGATTTAGACAAAGTTATCTTCTAGAAAGTTGTAGGTCTTTCTTTTATCTTTCCAACAGTATATAGTATGAAATTTTTGGATGTTGGAGTCGAAAGCTATGGTCCTTATAAGGGAAGATGTTCAAGAGTATAATTGTATCGTCTGGTGATGATGTCATATCGTCTGATGATGATATCATATCGTTTGGTGAAGACATATTGTCTGGTGATGATGTCATATTGTCTGGTAAAGGCATATCGTCTGGGGAAGACGTATCGTCTAGTGATGACGCCATATCGTCTGGTGAAGATGTATTTTCTATGGTTTGACCATCTGCTTCTTCTATGTTTGACCATCTACTTCTTCTATGTTTGACCATCCGCTTCTTCTATGGTTGACTTTCTGCTTCTTCTATGTTTGACCATCTGCTTCTTCTATAGTTGACTTTCTGCTTCTTCTACGTTTGACCATCTGCTTCTTCTATGTTTGACTATCTGCTTCTTCTATGTTTGACCATCTGCTTCTTCTATGGTTGATGTTCTGCTTCTTCTATGTTTGACCATCTGCTTCTTCTATGTTTGACTTTCTATATCTTCTGGTGCCAAAACTTCTTTTGTGTACTATTCATTTTACATTTTCTAGTCTACTTTTGACCTTCTAGCTGACAGAATCTATCTTTAATGTTGGACCCCGAACTTTTTGATTAATTGAGGAATTGTTGGTGATTATTCATGTGTAGAGAAAAGGAGAATTCTTGAATTTGAAATAAAATGGAAAAGATGGTTTAGATACAAGATGGGCTATATGTGAAATGTTGGAAGTTAAAGTTGGAAAATGAAATTGAAATGTATGTTCATTGACTATGCTTCAGTGTTTTAGCCATAACTTTTGACCTAGTCATCAAAATGAGATGATTCTTGATTTGGGTTAAAGTAGAGAGATAAGACTACAAATTGTTTGATGAAATTGAGCTTTAATTCATTATCTAAGAATGTCAATTTTTGGATGGAAATTGAGCACAGAATATTGTTTCAATATAAGAACAGTCCGAAATGTTTGGTGTATAATTGTCATATTACTGAACCAAATTGAATGATTTTGGCGTCATTAGAAAATTGAGACAATGAGGAACATTTTTTTAGAAGGAAGTGCTATCAAATTCCTTCAATTTCATGATTAAAAAAACGTCTTGATTTTTGGGAGGAGTTAAGCATGATTTGAATAATCTTGAGATTTTGCAAGATTAATTATTTTATTTGGAGTTAATTATTATATTAATGTTGGTTGGATTTTAAGATATGATTTGGTTGAATTAAGTAGCAAGAGTGTGAATGTATGAGGACATTTTGGGAAGAAGACTTAAGCATTAACGTTACAAGGCTTACATGTAAGGGTATTTTGGACATTGCTCACTCATTAATGGCAAAATTGTAATAAGACATGTGGGTTGGCTTTTAAGGAAGGAGCATGAATGAAAATTAGGATGGAAGAACCAAAATTAAGAGAGAAATGAGAGAGAGTTTCGATGGAGAGAGGAAAGAAAGAAGAAAGAAGAAAAAAATTAGGTTTTGATTTTTCTAAGCTTTCAAGAGGGATTTTGGAGTTGATTTAAGAAGGAAAAAGGAAGAGGATGATGACAGCTTCCATTCAAGCCAAGAAACTCCTCATTTTGTGAAGGATCAACGTAAGAGCATGTTTGAGTTGTTGAATTTTTGAAAGGGTGTTGGTTTATATAGCTTAAGAATGGTATGTGTTTACGTTTGCTAAGATCAATTTTATGAATATGTTTCTTTGGGTTGCTCAATTTGGATGCCTATTGATTTAGGGTGCCTTCATGAAAGTTGTAGTTCGTCTTCATAGCTTTCCAACGCTATAAAGTATGCAATTTTTCGACCATTGACTTATGCGTTATCCATTTGTTTGATCACTTACGTAAGAATTTTGAGGACGAAATTTCATCCGACCTCTGATTGAGGTGATTCTTGAGGCGATAGATTCCTAACATATTTTTCTACCTTCCCATACACCAAACATTTCAGATTGTTCTTATGCTGAAACAATACTGTCCTCAACTTCCATCCGAAAATTGATATTCTTAGAGATCGAATTAAAGCTCAATTTCATCGGACAATTTGTAGCCTTGACTCTCTAATTTAACCCAAATCAAGAATCATCTCATGTGGATAACTAGAGCAGAAGTTATAGCTAAAATACCAAAGCATACTTATTGAACATGTACATTTTCCAGCTTTTAACTACTAACATATCACATATAACCTATCTTGTATCTAAACCATCTTTGCCATTTCATTTCAAATTTAAGAATTTTCCTTTTCTCTACACATGAATAACCGCCAACAATTCTTCAATTAATCAAAAAGTTCGGGTCCAACAATTCTCCCCCCTTAAGGAATTTCGTCCTCGAAATTCTTACTTGAGTGATCAAACAAATGGATAACTCATGAGTCAATGGTCCGGTTCTTAATCACTTTATATGGACCAAAACAATTCAAGCTGAGTTGCTTCTTTATCTTAACCTGAGCACATCTTGCATTCAATCTAAACACACTTTGGGAAAGTGATACTCTTAGAAACAATTCATCATTCGCTTCATAGTGCACATCTCTATAGTGTCAGTACACTTAACTCCTATGTCTATCTCACTGTATTCTATACCCTTGGTTTTGACCCATCTATTTCATTTATTTTTCTTAAATCACTTAATTCCTAATACAGATCAATTTCACCTGTCAATAACATCTCCAATTTTGGTCTTCAATAACTTGTAGGCCTTACTCATCATACGGAGCTCTATAGCTCAAGATATGCTTAAAACTCAAAGTATGTTCATGGCCAAATCATGCTCTCCCAACTGACCCCTTACTTTCTATCAATCAAACTTTTTCAATTCAACACCAAAAGCTTGTTACCCACGAGTAGACATGTGTTGAGAATGATGAGATTTTGTACCTTTGGTTGTATTTTGAATTTTGATATTGATGATGTAAGGTGGCTTGGAATGCCATTAAAGTTTATAAACATTTATCTTATGATGTAAATAAAATATGAATTTGTGTATGGATTTGAAATATGAATTGTGTATGGATGATGAGTTGAGAAATCTTGAGCATGAACCATTGTTATATATATATATATGTATGTGAGAAATTGACCACGCGTCGTAACGCTAATCAAAATTAAAATAACTAGACTACTACTGTAGTAGTGGTGAGTCTAGGTCGTTCCCACAAAAAGTGCGTATAAAGTTTATGAAATGAAATTAATCGGTATTTACGGAAAGGGGGGGTTTGGATTTTTGAAATAAGAAAAATAAAATAAAACTAACTAATAAAAACAAATTAAAGAAAACATGCAATAAAATGA
>JAOSBL010000004.1:17623786-17637845 GCA_027568915.1 Erythroxylum roraimae | reverse complement strand
ATGGATTTCAATAAGAATTTTCTATGTCAATGAACATTTTAAACGGTTTTGCTTGTTATTCGTTATAAACCTGTTACCCACGAGCGTTAAGCTGGTGCCCCTTTCATTCCCATCTCCAGGTGCTGTGAAAGAGATCGGATGAAAGAAAGTAAAGGCATTTGTTTGCTTATGCATATGTTGTATTTTTAAGTTGGATTGATGTAAAAATGAGACTTTAGACATATGTTGAGCATTATGAGATTTTGTATCTTTGGTTGTATTTTGGATTTTGAGATTGATGATGTAATGTGTCTTGGAATGCTGTTAAAGTTTGTAAACATTTATCTTATGATGTAAATGAAACATGGATTTGTTATGGTTTTGAAATGCGATTTGTGTATGGTTGAGTTGGAATTAGATGAATTTGAAGAAGTCATCCACTTGAGTTGATGAACTTTGAATATGAGCTATTGTTATTGAATATGAGGAGTCAATGAATTGAGGTTGAGTGTGGATGAATTCCAATTAGAAGTTGAATTGTTTTGAATGAAGTTGCAATAGAGGAAGTGAAGTTAGGATGAATGTTAAGTTTTTCATGAGGGTAAATTGTGTATGCTGATTTTCAAGGAAAAACTGTACTAATTTAGATTGAATTAGCCAAAGTTGCCTTCATGAAACTTATAGTTCGTCTTTATTGCTTTCCAACGCTATAAAATATGCAATTTTTAGGATCCTTTGGAGGGGTCTTGGAGGGTGAAAAATTTGTTACACCCGAAGGTTACACTGTCTGACCCTGTAAAATCACACAGCTCGTGTGTTTCCAACGCAGGAGCACTGTTCCACCCGAAGGTTACACGACCTAACCGTGTTGAATCACATGGTCCGTGTGTTTTGACCCAAAAAACGATTTCAATTTTTGGTGCAAGTTGTAGATCTTGAAGTCCTCTTTCAACCCATCCAAAGAATACCTTAATCCAATATCTATAGGGAAAGTTATGGCAATTTTCCCAATTCGTCTAACCCTTCATCTTATTTCATCTGACCCTAACATCAGGTCCATTTGTGACCATCCAGACGATAGAATTTGTCTTTGACTCTTCATTAAAGTTGTAGATCCTGAAATCCTCTTTCAAACCATCTAAAGAACACCTCAATCTGATATCTATAGGGAAAGTTATAGAAATTTTCCCAATTCGTCTAACCCTTTGTCTAGTTTCATCTGACCTTATTGTCTAGTCCATTGTTGATCCTTCAGATGATAGAATTTATCTGCAAGATCTTCATGAAAGTTGTAGATCAAACCGTCTAATAATGACCTTGATCTGACATCTCTAGTGAAAGTATGCCAATTGTCCCACGACAGGTGCATTATGATTGAGGGCAAAATCATGTTTGATTCTTTCGGCCATAACCTTGTTATCCAACCTCCAAATGATCTGATTATTGAACCAATAGTTTCTTAACACATTTCTCTATCTCTCCATTGAATTCGATAGCATTTGGTAGGGATTCGAAAAAGATTGTTTGAATTAAAGTAAGGGTATAGGTTGGAAGAGTATGAATTGGATATTTTTCTGCACATACTTTGGTATTTTAATGATATCTTGATCGGTAAAGCTCTGAATGAGATAATTCTCGTTTCAAAATAAACTAGAGACATGGAGCTACAAATTATATGAAGGAATCAAAATTTAATTCAGTCTCTGAGACTTTCAAATTCTGCACAAAATTTAAGTATAATGTACTGTTTCAATACAAGAACAGTCTGAAAGTGTTTGTGGTAATACTGACAGATTTCTGAAGCAAATTGAATGATTTTGGTGTCATTAGAAACTTAAGATAACAGGTAACATTTTCTAAAAGAAAGTGTTATGTCAGAATGTTCAAGGGTATTTTTGGCAAGATACTTAACCATAAAAGACACAAGGCATAAATGGAAGAGAAAATTGGACAATTCTTAATTATTAAGGGCATAATTGGGAGAAGAAGTGTTTTCTTGCTTTTAAATGAAGAAGAAAAACGTGAATTAAGGGATAGAAGGAGAGGATAACGAAAATGAGAAAGAAAGAGAAAGAGAGTTTGGTGGTTTGAGAGAAAAGAAGAGAGTTGAGCTAGGGTTTAATTCTTCTTAGTCTTTAAGAAAGATTTTGAAGCTGTTGAAGAAGAGAGAAAGGAAGAGGAAGAAAGGAGCTTCCATTTGAGCTAAAATCTCTTCATTTGGTGAAGAATCAAGGTAAGATCATTTTGAACCTTTTAGATTTTTGGAAGGATTTTAGTTCATGGAGTTTAGAAAATGTTTGGGTTTATGTATTCTAGAATCAATTTTAGTGATTTTGCATTGTGAGGTTTTCTATTGGATTCCTATTGAATGAGACTTGGTTTGTTTTAGGGAACCAAGAGAATCCTACCCAAGAGCAAGGGGGAAGATAGCCTTGACTTGGATTTTTGCAAGCAAATTGGGTGGGTAATATATTTATGGTTATTGTGTAAATGGGCAATGTGCCTATGTGAGCATATATGCTTGAATTGGTAAATTGTGAATTCTGTAATGTGTAAAATGCATTATGATATGTTTTATGTTATATATTAAAAGATGTATCACATTTCGATATATTAGAAATTGTGATTATGATCATGTATGCCTTGAAAAAAATGGCATGGCATTTTGTATGGATGAAAAGAAGAAAAAGTATAAGATATATGAGAATATGAAATTGTGATCAATTGAATTGAGCATGGAATTGATTGTGTTTGGGTGAGAGAGGAACAGTTTCGTTCATCATGTGCACGTTGACAAGAGCCTTCTCCTGGCTGCCCGCTTGAGGCCACGAGATCCTAAGAATTCAGACTCGTTTTATTTACAAAGCAAACTTGGTTTCTCTATTTTGTTCAACGAAAAATCTCGAGCCAATTGGTTGTGCATTGCATATTCGATTTGTTCAGTATGATGCATAATTAAGTGTCATATTTTGATGGATGTTCTATGTGATGACATTTTTAAATTATGAACTTTGAGCTAGAATTGCTAGATTAAATGGGATAAATATATACTTTGTTACATTTATATGTGTGTGTGTGCCTGAATTGTATGGATCGTTGCTAATGGCTATAAATATATAAGCCACTGAGCTTCGCAGCTCATCCCATTACCTTACACTTCGCAGGTGAAGAAAAAGCAGAACAACATTGATCCTTGCAAAGTTAGGCAAACACCAAGAATAGAGACTTTTGTAATTAAGTTAGTTCAGAAATTTTTAGTATTTAGAATCATAATATGCATAAGCATTCAATTGTATCATGTGTATTTTGTATTTTGTATTAAGCCAACGATGTGGCTTTTGATATGTAAATAAAGTTTTTCAAACTCTTTTGCTTTAGTAGTGAAATGATAAATTGAAGTAGTTTCGGTTGTGTATGTTCATAATTGACTTCTTTGTTAAAATGTTTGAGTTTGTTTTTGATGTTTGACTGGTGTGGGCACGCCACCCTTATGGGATGATGGTTAATGAGGGTTGATTGAAATAACACTATAGAAATGTGTTTGCTCATGTTTTGATGACTCCGAATGTTGGGCTTTGGAAGCGGAGTCCAGCAATATTAGCACTTACATATATCAAAATAAAATTAGTTTAAATTTTCCATTATATAGACTCTACTCTAACTCTTTTAACTCTTTTGTCAATTGTGTAAGTTTTTATTAGATTGATTTTTCTTCATTTTTCTTCACATGATGTTAGTAAATGGAAAGGTTAGTTAAGGTTATTTGGTGTTGGACACTTCATTCAGTGAGGTATTATGAAGTAAGAAGATAAGGAACATGAAAATGTTGATAACATGGACCTAGATTGTGTTAACTTAAGAGAGGTATATGCAATTGGGGCTTAGCTAGGATAAAAAAATATTGCCATAGTGCATTTAATCTAATTCTTAGGAAGGTTTTAGTTGATGGTAGAGATTACATTCCAATTAGAGTGCACTTGGATTGAATAAATATGATTAAATTATTAAAGGTATACGGTATAATTGATATATATTTGGAATATATTGATGAACTGATATCATTCATCTCTATTAACGAGGGAGATGAAAATGGAGAAGATATAGGTGTTATGAAAACAAATATGGGTGTTGATAATGCTTAGGTGGCTAAAACATGCATGACATGCCTTATGGGTGATGGTTGAAGCTTGATTAGATTAAAACATAGATGCAAATGTTGGATTAGATGCTAATGATATTGAAGAGGAGGAAGGAAATGTGGGGCAAAAAAATTAAAATGATCATAACTTAGAATTTGACATTATTGTTAATGAAGGTTATGATATCATATACATTAAGTCTTTATTTCTTGGGAGTTTCTTGGATGTTGATGAATATCATAGTATTGAAGAATCAGATGCAACTTTAAGGTGACCTCTAGATATATTCTTAGTGTTATAGCCATTAAGGATAATATTAACAGTAAAATGCTTTAAAGAGGTAGTAGTTGACAAAACATTTAGATGTTGGAAATTTCAGTCAATAAGTATTTAACATTAACATTGGAAGTCAACATAGTGTGAATGAAACTTAACAAAGATGTAGTTTTTGCTACACTTCTTTTAAGGGGATTGATTGTTTATCCAACTTATTTTAGTTGAATGAAGTACAGTTAGATCTAATTTTGTATATAATGAATGTACTTTCTGGATTTTAGGCCTTGGTTATGAATTGTCCAATGATTTGCTATGTATGCATTCTACTATATTTCAATGAAGACAACCATTAAATTATAAGGAATTTATTTTCAGTGTGTGAACTTTGTTGCCAAATTTGGTAATTGGAAATGGAATTGTTTTAGTTCCTTTTTTGTTTAGAGGTAATTAAAAGGTTAGAGGCACGAAACGTGTTTAGTGAATACCATAAGTAGTGCATTGATCAATCATAAGACTATGTTCATGTTGCTTGTGTATGAAAATTCCTAGAAATTAATAGATGAAAATGATTTGTAGAAATGTGTTATTTTGAAAATATGTTTGTGTTACTTGTCTATGGAAATTATTGCTAGAAATCACAAAAGTTAAAAATGTGTTTATGTTTTTTTTTGAAATTTGAAGAAATTATCATTAACAATAGTGTAAACTATTTACAACATTTCAATGAAGACTACTGTGAGACCATTGACAAAATATTACATTAATAAGTCAAAAATAAAATATGCATACAATTCAAGAGGACGAATTTATAAGTTCCATCTACTTCACAAAGCAGTTGACAAGTCATGGTGTGCTTCGTTTGCTATGAGGAGATTCGGATGTTGTTGATGATGTTTGCAGCCAAATGATATTTTTTTGTTATCACCTGAGTGTAAAGTCTGCGATGTCTTTTCCATCCAGATACAGTAGATTGTGATAATAAGTGTTGTTGCACGAAGTATTCCATCCTTCTTCTAGAGCTAAGGACTACGAGTAAACAAGGTTAAAGTGTCATCCCAATTATAAGACGTAGGGTAAAGTTCAAATTTGTGCATCATTTGAATCCATACCACTTTTAAGTAAGCACAAGTGAAAAAAAGAGGTGATTGTGATCTTTAACCGATAGCTTGCAAAGCTCACATATTGGATGAAAATTACCATACCAACGATCTTTAGTATTTAGACAATTTTTAATGACTTGCCAAGTAATCATCGAGGCTTTTAGGCTGAGGGAGTTCTTGCCAATCAGCTTATACTAAGGAACCTGCGTCTGTTTGTTGTGCAAAATAAGTTTTAAAAATACCTAAGCTATCATACTCGCAAGTATATAAGGTATTTGTAGATGATTACCTAGGGTCGTCTGCCATGGAAGTGAAATTGGTCAACTCAAATTAGATGATTACCCAGGGTCGTCTGCCACAGAAGTGAAATTGGGCAACTCAAATTAATCTTGGATAATAAAAATAATAAAAACAGATGCAATCCTAAACATTCTATCATGATTTATTGAGTAAAGGATTTAAAGAAAATTACACAATTAGACTAAAAAGTAGACTGATTTCACTGAAAGCAAAAACGGATTGGTTAATCAATGTGAAACTCTTGAGAATTATCTTCACTTATTTAATCTCCTATGTATGATGAAGGTGAATTAATTAGATAATTGTCTTGCTAAAATTAGCAATTAGGTTCTAAAATCAATTCAAATAATAAACTAATTTAACTTTTGTATTCGACAAGTTTATCATGCCAATGAATTATTAAACCCAACTAATAATTTCCCACTTAAGTTAATATATTTCTAATTCATAACTTATGCATCCATAGTTTCTCATTCCATATTGAACTTCTTCTCTCAATCCTTTATTTAATACCAAAATTATGTAAAGTTTGATCATCATGCATAATCAATTAAATTAGCTACATTAATCCTCAAGAACAAGTGATCAGCCCATCATAGAATAAACATGATTCATCATCTTCAAATACTTCAATCCCATATTCAACAATAACAGAGAAATATCAAAGCAATAAAATAGTGGATAAACCAAAATGGACTATCAGACTTTAACAAAGACAACAAGTTCAGCAAAGAAGTCTCATAATGTAACATAGAAATAAACAACGAATATGAAACAGAGTAAGCAAACAAAAGGTGTTCAGATGAGAGAGTTGATGGTGGGTCTCTGCTAATCTCAAGCTCTCTGCATCGGCTCTTGCCTTTTACTTTCACTTGATTCTCACCCAAAAGATCGAACGCTCACATTGGCTTTCACCTCTACTTCCTTTCTCTGCTCTTTCTTTCTTCATAGCTTCAGCTCTCTGCTTCTTCACCTTCATACCTTCTCTCTGTTCTTTTTGCTCTAACCTATCAGTCTAGCCTCGTCTAGCTGACTTTTCTTTTCCTATTTAGAGCACGACTTTAGGTTTAGGGTTGTTACGTCGTCAAAATCTACATTTGTTTGATTTAAAAATGAATGCAGAATAAGTTGTCACGCCCATGCCTTGGGAGTCACGGGTGTGACTCCATATACATGAATGTTTTTAATTAATTCATGTTGCATGCATAATTCACGTCGTCCATTCTTTCATGCATAGTTTTTCTTATTTCCATGCAACATTCACAAGACAATCTAATTAACATTCATGCAATATTCGAACCATTTTCACTCAATTCATATCAAATTTGAATTAAATTGTAAGAATTTGTAACCAAAATCAGGATATGAATGGAAGAAAAATTCAATAGAATTAGACATAACATTATTCTATACGAAAAATCTTACAGCAAGATTTATTTGTGTATATACAAATGGGGCTTAATTTCCAAAGTATTTTGTCTTCATCAGAGTTGTTTATGATCATTAGAAGATATTAAGACAATTGACTAAAGCCTCAGAAATTTCCAGACCATCTATCTGTTGATATAAGAGAGGAGACATTGATATTTGGAGGGAAACGTCGATAGAGGTGGGGGAGCGCATCTATGTGTATTAAAGGACTGAAATTAGTTCAATTATCATATTAGAACCAAATGGAGTCCTCTTTTCCCAATTTTTTGAAGATCCAAGGGTAGATATTCTCTCTTGTGTGAAGCATTTTTGTAAATATCCACAAGCAGCTCATAAATGATTGTAATTGCCAGCAGTTTTGAGTTTGGAGGTAGTTTTCGTGTATCCACTGAATCCAAAGATCTTTTTTATCAATATGAAGCCTCCAAATTTTCTTACATAAGAGTATCTTTTGCATAAAAGTGGTAGATGGAATGCTTAAGCCCCTATGGCTTTTGGGGATGGTGACCTCCTCCCATTTCACTTTAGCTTCCTTTGCATTTTCTAAGGAACCTGACCAAAGAAATGTTTTGATTGTTCTATCTATCTCCTTAACCAATTTTTTGGAAGAACAAGGTGATTGATCCAATGGATGTGTAGGTTGCTCAATACCAAAATGATAAGGGTAACTCGAGCTACCATAAAAAGGAATCGGTTTTGCCAGGCTAAGATTTTAGCGTTGTATTTCTCTATAAGAGGAATACAGTCCCTATAAGTGAGTTTAGCATGAGATATAGGGATGCTGATTGAGCCCAAGTTTATTATATAAATTGGCGACACTTTCATGGCTTTTACTATACTTTTTGATACCTAATTCTTGATTTTGTGCTTAAATTGATTCTGGAGTATGTACTTTTATTTTATGTAGTTTCATAATAAAAATTTTCACAAATCAGTAGTAATTGCACTAATTAATTTTTCTGAGAACAATTGATACTGCAAACTACCATTATTGATTGTAGGAACCTCAAGGAAAAGGGACTCAAGAAGAAGGTGTAAAGTCAAAGAAGGCCAAAGTGAAGTCAACAAGAGAAAAAAGGCTCTACAATACGTTCGCCGCAGAAAAGTAGATCTGTCGCCGCGACGAAAGTGACGAAACACAAAGAATCTAGGTTGAACTTTCGGAAAAGTTCGCCGTAACGAAAATTAATTCTTTTGCTGCGGCGAAGGATTCATCAATAAGGCAAAACCTTTCGGGAAAAGTACGCCGCGACTAACTTATTTGTCGCTTCGGCGAACCATCGAAAACCCAGACTATATTTAGAAAAATCACCCACTGTGTGACCCAACCCACCGACCCTACATTTAAAAACCTACTAAATTAGGTTACCAAGCAGCCAACTACAGACAGAACATCACATACATATACACTCTCGTCTCTCTCACTAAACTTGACCTTCATTCATCACTTACTTCCATTTTTCATCGCCGCCTTCATCATGCTGCTGCTGCCATGGATGCTATTGGTGGGTTTCTAGTTGTGAGTGCTCCCGAAGCGATGCTTGGCTAAGCACCATTTCCTCTTGAAGATGAAGCATTGGCTTGAGTTCAATGGGCTTCAAAGGGAAGTAGTTTATTCATGTTTAACTACATTGTTATGAACTCCTTAGTTAGGATTTATGCTTTTTAGTGGGATTATCTTGATTATAGTTTAATCAAGTGTTGAACAATATATTTTGTTATGGGATTTGTTGATGTAGAACTTGGAGCATTAATATATGAAGTCTCATATATGTCTTTTTGGTGATTTTGTTAATTCTCTTTTATCTGCCTAGTTGTGTTTGATATTGAGATGATGCTTGATCCCAATTGACCACTTGCATTAACTTACCCATTAGACACACTAAGATACATTGAACAAGGTTTTAGGAAATGAAGTTCATTTATTAAAACCTTGGACTTAAAGGGTTCTTTAAGGTTTATCATTTGAAAACTTAGTGATTTTTACTCCACAAAGATTTGTTATGAACTATAATAGCCAAATCTCATTTTCAAGAGGATTTTATCATATTTGATCATCGTTTGAGTTTTAAATTTCCTTTCCCAAAAATCGAAAAATACCCTTTTATATACTTTTCTTTCAATTAGCTTAATTTAGTTAGTTTTCTCAAAGATCAAAAACCCCCTCTTAACCAATTTAGTTTGCATTTCATGATAGTTAGGCTAGCTTAGATTCATTGTACTAGGTTCCGATTAAGTGAGACGTTCTGAGGTTGCACTTTATTGCAATCCTTGGGATTAAATTTTTGATTCGGCTTCCAAGGGTTAAACCCAAAGACAAACCGCGGATCAGACGCCAAGATATTTGAATGGAGTAGAGTGTAGCTCCATTCCTAATATGCTAGCAAGAACCAAAGAGTTATGAACATCTAAGGAGCAATAGAAGTTGCTATTATGAATATTGATTTGCAGACCGAACTAGATGGAGAAACATTGTAAAATATCATAGAGAATAGTAGCAGAGGTCTTATATGCTCTTGACAGTAATAGAACGTCAACAACAAACATTGAGTAAGGTGTAGGGACCGACAATTATGGTGATAGACAAATCTGCCGTTGGCTAGTGTTATCTTCTCAAGTATGTGGAATGAACCTTCCACAACTGGTGTGAATATATATGGGCAGAGGGGGTCTCCCTGTCAGATTCCTCACGCACACATCAGGGGGTTGGTGGGAATACCATTCATTAGAATGCTCACAGAGGAGGTTTAAAGGCACATCATCATCCATTGTTTGAATACAGCAGGAAAGTCCAGCACATCAAGGCAAGTTAGGACAAATGGCCAACTGATAGTGTCGAAGGCTCTATAAAAGTCATTTTTTCATAAGTAGCTCAAAATCCTTTTGCCTGATTGATAATCTTTCATTAGCTCTTGCATGAAGAGTATATTGTCTCCGATGGAATGACCTTCAAGGAAAGCTCATTGAGTCGGTTTAATAATCTTAAGTAAGGTCGACTTCATCCTGTTAGCTAGCAACATGGCGATGACCTTGTAAATGGTAGTACAACGTGAAATAGGTCTATAATCGAGCAATGAGGTGGGATTTGGCTTCTTGGGAATCGAACATATAAATGCACGATTGATGGCCGTAATCATTTTACAAGAAACCAAAATTTCATGGACAACTTGGGTGAATAAGTCTCCAGTAATGTCCCATGACTTTTGGAAAAAAGTAGAAGTGAATCTGTCGACACTAGGCACTTTTGAGGGATTCATATTAAAGAGAACTTGTTTTATATCGAGAAAGGGGCGATTTGGTAGTCTGGTTCAGAGAGCAGTCAAAATACCTCTGTCGATTGGTTGAGTAGGTAGGGTGGCTGTGCCCAAAAGCTGTTCGAAGAATCCCCTAGTTATGGATAGGAGTTCAGGTTGAGAGGAGTGGAAGTTAACAACTACATCTTGGAGTTCCACTATTTTATTGGAGTTTCTTCTAGCTAGAATAGGGGCGTGGAAATATTTTGCTTTTTGATCCCCATCTTTTAACCATGCAATTCTGGCTTTTTGTTTTAGGATGGATTGACCTGCAAGGAGTTGTGCTTTGCATTCTTTGATGGGACATATGTGTGTCGAGTTGTAGCGTTTGAGAGCAACCTTCACCCTGTTTAATTTTTGCATCACTTAGAAGGATTTAAATCGTGGAATGTGGTGCTGCTAGCATTCTCTCACAATATCCAAGTTGAATGTGTATATATAAGTGGTCTAATAGGAGGTTATCCCCAAAATGGTGTATGACTGCGGGAAGATAGATAACCAAGATGAATTTACCAGAGCTTAATCAAGCTCTCTGCGAATGAGATATTGGCCCTGTTGCTTGTTAGACCAAGTGAGGAAACGCTTGTTAAACCACAAGTCAGTAGGTTGTATATTCTGTAAGAAATTTTCAAGTTCTCTTCCTGTGGTAGAGAGAATTCCTTAGCCTCCCTCAGATTTCAATATGTTTTTGATACAATTAAAGTCACCTATAACGATCCAAGGCTCTGTGATAGTGGCCTTAAGTAGCTGCAATTTGGACCATAGTACAACTTTAAATTGGAAATTGGAAGCGTAAATGAGGGAAACAACAAACCTGGTATTAGAGTCATGATGGAGACAATATAGTTGTAAATGTTGTTCACTTTCTTCACTCACAAGGACTGAAGCATGCTTGGTATGGTAAAAACATAAGATTCTACCATTAAAGTGAGAGGACAAGTTTGTATGCATAGCCCAATCTACACCCACAAAAGTGGAAGCTGGTAGCGCTTCATAATACTACACAAAATAAACTTGACCTACTATTATATAAGTGGTGAGTTAGATCGATCACACAGAGAATGTGTGCAAAGATTTTGAAATGATAATTGGCGTTCAGGTTATCGAACAAGAAAAAAAAGAAACTAACCTAGTAAAAACAAATTAAAGAAAACATGCAAAAATGATGAAAATTGATGAATGCGTTAGGGATTCAGTTCTTTGGTTCAATCTCGACCTATATCCAATTAAACATATTTCATTGAATTGTTGTCTTCACATCTTTCTTTGAACTATTGGTTATAGATTAACAACAAGCTCTGTTAATCTTGATTTTTCCTTAGATCATAGTTAATTAACAAGAGCTCGTTAATTAACCCTAGCTATCAAATAACATAGGAGAAGCTCTTTGAATTTAATCGCGTAGCCGCCTTACGAACGAGAAAAACAAATCAATCTAAGCAATAATCACGTAAGCTTGGACTATTTAACTTAGGTTACGTTATCCCTAATGATTTAATAATGTTAGTTGTCACATACGACTTCAAACACGACCATTACGTATCACATTCAAATTCTAGTAATAGGTTCTCATGAAAAATGATTCAATAGAGCATCAAAATCATTATCATACAATACCCAATCAATACATACGAGATAGCATAATTAATCCAAAAAAAGAGAAAAAATAACAAACGTAACAAAAAATATGCTTTAACTAGGTCTGTAGTCCTTCATCTTCTCCATGACAGTCACGTTATTCATCTTTTACTCTAGCCCTCCCACCATCTTGGAAACCAAAGAGGACAACATAAATTCACAAAACTCTCTCTCAGCCGTCCCAATAATGTTGCAAAACCGAAGAGGATAAAAATATATAGCTGTCTTTCACTCTCGGTTCTACCGCCCCTTTTGTAGCCAACACCCACTTTCTTTTTATATTCAATAGCTATGTTCAAACAATGTGATAGGTTTTTTTACGTATCTGGGACAGGTGTCTTTTAAAACCAGAGAGAACTTGTGATGAATTGCTCCACTCTATCTCGGTTACACTCCACTCCTAGCCCATTTTGTCGTCACACTTCTGTATATTCAAAGCTTAATTTAAAACGTGTGGGACAGGTGTCTTGTTCTTGGCGACGTGAGGTGTCACCATCTGCCTCCACCAAGGCGTTCTTTCCCCCTTACAAAGCTAGGTTAAATGGAATAAAATGGACAGCTACGTTTTAAGGAAAAATGGACAGGCGTAACGTGACGCATGTGTTGTTACAACCATCCCACGTTTTTGTTTCAGCTCTCATCCATTCTTTGCTTCAGCCGTGACACACACCACGTCCTTTTCATCATGAATAGCTAGGTTTTCTAATGTATGGGACATGTGGCATAAATGGGACAGCTAGGTTAAAATATTCACCACTATAAATGATGTCTCATGTTGTATGGCTGTGCAATTTTCTGGATCGCCGTGAGCCATGTTGCAACATTTTCTTTCATGTTCTTTTCATTTTCTTGTCTTCTTCTTGCTTTTAATTTTTTTCTTTTCGCTTCATGAAGATAAGTGAGTATTAATTTTCAAAAAATACCTCAAATATAATACTTTCGACTCACTTTAGTTCCTTTATTTCTTAATTATGCCTAAAACTATGTATGAGTCAAAGTGAGTATCTTAAACAATTTCATATCATTAATCACTAAATGATATAGAATAATTATACAATCAATTAAACACATGCCAATTTTTTCCACATTTAGCTTTTGACCGCCCTGAGGTAAAACATCAAAATTAAGATCACAGACCTCTACAGACCTAAAACATTACTCATTTCCCATATTTTCCAAGATTACATAATCATAAGCAAAGACGAATAACTTTCAAAAATCATAGCAAGAAATTAACATTCAATGCTTCTAGTCACGATTAATCAACAATCTTCACCTTTAGAAACTGAGCAATGTAGAGGTAGACTTGGAAAATGTGTTTAAATAACATATATTCATGGGTGCACTCAAATACCATCACAATTAAGGCATTTCACAACTTTGCATATTATTTCATTTCTTCACCACTAAGGTTCACATGCAAAATCATGGATCAAAGGACTTTTTAAGGTTGTAATGTGGGCAAAGGTAAGGTGAGATATATTTGGGTCAAGTAGCATGAAAGCTATTAAAGCTAGTGAAACAAAGTAACACTCAATGAAACATCAAGTGCAAAATCCAACATTCACTCACAATTGTGTACATCAACTATGATGAATGCAAAAACGATATTTCACAGCTCAAACTCGAGCTCTCATACACAAACCATATGAAGTATAAATCACTAATAAAAGTTGGTCATAAACAAGACTTTGTAACCATAGGGAGTGAAAGCAACATCCACCTCATATTCAATATACTCAAATAACCTATTCAATGCAACTTAGGAGGATACATTAATTTTGAATAACTTTGCAAACCACATGCATTTCCTCTTTGACACATTTATTTTTCTTTTCTTTTCTTTTGCTTTTCTCTTTTTGTGTCAAGGAGGAAATGCATGTGGTTTGCAAAGTTATTCATA
>JAOSBL010000004.1:17594662-17605934 GCA_027568915.1 Erythroxylum roraimae | reverse complement strand
TGTCAAAATTTCTTAACTCTCTCTATTACATTACTGTGATTTTAATTTCCTAGATAAACAAGTTTTGTTTAAAAGAAGGGTTTAACAAAAAAGATAACACAATTCAACCCCCCTTCTTGTGTATTGATTATCATTGTACTTACGTGTGATTCACTTCACAAGTATGGCAACGAGAAATTCTAGAGAGGTTGAATTAAAGGTTGAAGACTTAATGAGACATCTTCAAACGAAGCTCACACTAAAGGAATCAATCAAGAAGAAGGACAAGGGACGCATAGTGGAAGAAAACCTTAACATAGCACAAAAGAAAGAGGACCCAGGGGATTTTTACATTCATTGTAGTATCAATTAAGTCGAAATAGACAGGGCATTCACAGATTTAGGAGCAAGTATTAATATGATGCCCTATACTTTCAGTGAAAAAATTGAGGTTAAGAGAGTTAGAACCCACAAAGATGCTAATGATGGCGGCAGATAGAACAGTTCATCGGTCAAAGGGGATTATTAAGGATGTGCAAGTACAAATTGATCAATTTACCTTCCCTACAGACTTCTATATATTAGATATTAGAGAAGATCTGGAAACCCTTATGGTCCTTGGATGACCATTCTTGACTACTGCCCGCTCCATAATTGATGTTGATGGGGGTTAAATAACTCTAAGGTTTCATCAAATAACATTCAAAGTGTCAAAGAAAGACAATAGTTATCCTTTACCTCTAACTAATATCAAGCCTCGAGGACAATGGGAAGATATTGAGGATCCTGGGAACACATTTAGAAAGAAACAATCGTAAAGAAGAAGGCAAAAAAAAAAGGAGAATCAGAGGGAGAGTGAAATCCAAGGAATGGTAGCTCATGTGCAAATTGTAAGATCGATGACCGTGCTACCATTACATGATTCATTCGAACCACCATGAGCATAAGAAGAGCATCGAGCTACCGTTGTTAAAAGAAGTGTCGCATGGGAGGCAACCCATGGACTGTTAAATTGATGTTATTTCCTTTGATTTCTAAATAGTTGAATTCCATAGTTAGGTTAGTTTGTTTCCAAATAAAATCAGGAAGGCATAGGACTTCGCCATTAATTAGATCATCGAGGAAGTAAGCAAAGAGAGGTGAAAGGGGCATAAATAGTTAAGAAGTGATTTTGGGGAAGTGTAGAAGAACAAAAGAAGAAGAATATTAAAAATTGATGAAAAATCGTGGCCTGCGGCCAGGTAAAAAAGGGACACGAGATTTTAAAATCAAAATTTACCATTTTACCCTCTATCCACCTATATATTCATTTCTAACTTCATTTTTTCATCACTTTCATTTTTACTTTATCTCTCTAAGTTTAGAACCTGCAAACACTCTCACCTCTCTCTACCCAATTTCAAATTTTCAGTCTCTTCCAACTTTTACCCACTTGCAAGCCAGTATCCCGCCCATTAAGCAGTCAACAAAGCACGAGCAATCATTAGGGCAAAGCCAAGTCTCGGTATGAGGGAGAAGGAACAGGGCAGCAGGCTTCAGAGCACCCTTCCCGATTTACATAGAGGAGGAAGGGATTAGAAATTATAGTCCCTAAATATTTTGATTTTGATACGCTTGATAGGCTAGAACTGCACAATAGGGTAGAGAACTTAGCAAAAAAGTTTAGTAAGCAAAATTCATACACTTCCAATTTCCTGTCTACTAGAAGCTCACTCTAGAATTCTTTACTTCCCTTTCTTATAAACCTAGGAGCCCTAAAGAAAAGTGGTTTAGGTTGCGGGGACAAACTTATGAACTGAACATCGAAATCATGTGCGATATGTGTGGGTTCCCCAAATCTTCCATTATCGATTAGCATGATGATTTTTGTATTTCTTGTAATTGGAATAAGCTCACTGGGTTGGAGCAATTTGATGCCAAAAATGCCCACAACAACATCATAAGGACCCATGAGCACTTGCTATTGCACAAATTCATATGTCAACTGGTTTTTTGATAAATCAGAAACCAACAAGTGTTCAACAAAGGAACTCTTCATGTTGTGGTGTATGGATCACAACATTCCAGTGTGCGCCTCCATACATATGTTGACTGCTATTGTTACGACTTTGCACAAAAGGAGTAACAATTTAGGTATGGGGTATTTAGTTTCCACCATTGCTGAATATTATGGCATGGACTGTAGTGGTTTAACTGTCCATCTCCCTGAATTCCTAAATCATCATCATCAATGGCGTGTTAAAATCCTCAAGTCCTATAGTATGGAACTCTGGGATATCAGCCAAAAGATGCAGGTGAAGATCAGGCCTAGTCAGGTGAGTTCGAGTACATTGCCACCTCAGCAGGTAGAAGAAGACTCGACTATTGAAGAGTCCAAGGAGGAAGAAGAAACAGAAGAACTGTGCTAGAAGAAACTGCTCGATACAATCTCCGCAAACACCAAGGTAATCATAGATACACCTGTAAAGAACTTCAGAAGAATAAAGGAGATGAATTGAACACAAATATGTATCCATCGTTATTTCGAGGTTCAAGGGGTCCAACTGCCACCTCCAACACCTTCCCCACCTCTATCACCATGAGGCTTTGTTCTAACCCTTTTCTATTTACATTTAGTCTTTACTTACCTTTTGTTTTACTTTAATTTTATTTCACTTCTTTCCATATGTGTTTGTTTTTCCCTTTCTCACATTGAGGACAATGTGTTGTTCAAGTGTGAGGAGGGTTATGTGTTTTGATTTGAATGTGAATTTTGCATATTATATGATAGTTGTTAGATTGCATTTTGTGAATCGTGTGAATGTGTCAATGGCTTAGATGAATTGAAATTTATTTAATTTTGAACATATTCTATTAGGTTGTGGAGAATCATTAGCTCACAAAAATTAGTGAATCGGGGTTCTTTGGTTAAATATGCAGCTTAATTAGGATTTAATGTTAAGTTGTAACCCTCTAAATTGTCACATTCATTCATAATTTGAGGGTTTTTGACCTAAGTAGGCTTGCTAATATTTATTTTTCATGGAAATGAGTAGCAAAAGCAACAAGGTAGGCAGTAAAATAATGTGTTTGTTAATGTTAAATAAATTACTATTCCGCTAGCCTTCGGGTTATGAATAGAGCTAGTAGCCAGTTTAGAACGTGATGTTACTGAGTAATCGGATCGAAACACAACACAAATGTGTGTCTCATGTCGTAATGACATTTCAACCAAGCAACTTAATCAAAATGACTTAGTTAAGTAACCAGATCGACATTCATGACCAATGTTTGCCTCCAAGCAAAAGACTAGGTCTTTGTTTAAATAAACCAAAAAATGTGTTTTCTAATAAAAACCTATTGAACTTGTAATAGCTTGGCTTTTTATGAAAACATACTTAGAAGTAGTTACAAAGTTTAAATGACCAAAGAATTATTAACATGTGTGTGCAATTGAAAAGGGTAAATAAATTAACACCTGGATCTGGATTAATATGTATATTCAGTACAAAGCCCCTAGTTGCGGATTTTGTTTGTTAATTATTTGATATGACTTGAATGATTGTGTGAATTACATCGTGTTTTAGGGCTTAGTTTGATATGTATTTAATGGTTAATCCAATCACTTAGTATGTGTTTAGGTTAGTATTGTGTTAGTTTGTTAATTATTTATGTTTTAAGTGTTTTATAGGTTAGTACAAGTCTTTGAGCCTAATTAATATATGTTTGAGGTACCTTGATGTGTTTATTAGTGTTTTAGGGTTAACATCGAACGGAGAAGTTTTGGAGACACTAAGGCCGAAACAATGACCCACCATTGTGGCATAATAGGCCATGATCATGATAAAAGCACTAGAGTCAGCCCATGCCACAATCGTGACAGAAGCCCAGGACAAAGCCCACAATCGTGGCTTACTTACCATGATCTTGATAGAAGGCTTGGATGTAGCTAAAAAACATCAAGTTTTGAGGGATTTTTTGGACCTTTTGGACCCCAAAAAAATCCTGGGGCTGCTTAAAACACAAAAGGTATTGAAAGAATAAGACAAAGAAGAGGAAGAATCTTTTGCATTATCCATTTTCAAAGAAACCCTAGAGAGAATTGTCGAGAGATAGAGAAAGAGAAGAAGGAAGAGAGAAGTGGAGAAGAAGCTGACTTGACGTACTTCCCAGATCAGGAGTTTCTTGACATCGCTGCCTCCTATCATCCATTCAAATTCATACTTCCTGTTATTTTCAATTTTATTATTATATAGGATTGAAATAATAGTTGATGATAGGATTTTGGATGTTGATGTTGTTTCTAAACTCACCTTCGGGGTTTTATCTTTGATTTAATGAAATTTGATTGTTTATGTTTTATTGGAATTATTTTGATTTAATTTATGCAATTGCATAATTTGGTGATAAACTGAGAAGGTGAATCGAGTGAAAAATTATTAAATTGGGCTAACGAGAGTTAAGCGATTTAATAGAACGAGAATTAAATCAAATCGGTAAATTATGCAAAGAGAAATCTTGCAATAGTTTCCAACAGTTTATTAAACAATTTCATATCTAATTAAGGTTTTGTATAAATTGTTAATTGAGAAATTGTGACTTTCATAATCTGATTATGGTTTATAAATTGGGGTTAATGGTTATAACTCGAGAGAGAGTAATCAACCCTAGGATCGTCTAAAACCAATAATCCAGTAATTCATATTCGATTAGGTTAGCGTTAAAGATTAGTAAAATTCTCTTTCTCTGAATTGGTAGTTCCTTACATCGATTCTTGAGTGCGCATTGCAATTGCTAATTTGTTAATATTTTGTGATTAGTTCTTGAATTGATTTGCTTGATTGAATTGCATTCTTGTTTTAGTTACGTTACATTTGAATTTATGCGATTTGCTTTGGCCTTAAATTTTAGGATTAGATTATCCCTCCTCGTGGGATCGACACCATAGGTACTACGCGAACAACCCATGTGCTTGTAGATTATTGAGGTTAATTAATTAAAACTTACACATATCGAAGAACTACGATCACTTATTCAAATGCATAAAAACCATCCTCATCTTAAGATTTGAAGGTGCACCATAAAAAAGTAAAAAGTGCTGACATTTGTAAATCCACTCCCTAACTCCTGTCTTTCAAACTAAGGAGATTCCAATTTACTAGATCAACTAGGCATCAAATACCCGTTATGACTTGAATGCTACCTAAAATTATTTCATGGTCTTTCTTTCATGCTATAATTATAATGTTTATTACAAAATACTAAAACATTGGTCATAATTCTTCCATCACATGTACTAGTTTAGCTTCAAACTCCTTTTGGTTCCCTATATATTCTTCAAATCATTTATGATCATATGAATGGTGTTCTTTCTACACCATTATTTCACTACCAATGTTTCAAAAGGATTTTTTATCTATAATACCAATGTTGCAATTAAAAGTTCTCAAGTTTAATTAAGGTTCAAAATTTTGACATTTCCAAGAAATTCAGTTATTGTAGATTTAGAAAGAAACTTTGAGAAAAATAAAGCAATAATTTCATGTTTTATTATTAGCAACTAACTTCAATGACTAGCTAAGTAGTTGTTAGTATAAATTTGTAGTAGATGTGGCTAGAACACTACCATATTCTACAACAAATTGTACACCAACTTATCATTATATTGTTTTGAAAATCAAGTTACTAACACAAATAAATTCAAGTTTCTTCCATAACACTTATTTAGCATTTGTAAGTCACGGAAATATTATAGCAACACTATGGTATTATACTATCAGTTGTGTTTCTATTTTCTATATGAAGTTATGCCATTTATTATACACTTTTAATTGTAAAGATAGGTCATTTATTGTGGACTTCTATAATATTGTTCTTAAATTTCGCACATGTATCTACCACTTATCAGAAGAGTTGTGATTATTTATTTATTCATTATTATTTGATATTAAAGTACAAATTTTTGAAGATATTTTAATTGTTAATATATACCTAACAAATTTTGGTTTCTCTTATGAAATTGGTCAAATTGGTGCAAAAATGGCATAATTTAAAACTTCATCAAGTTGGTGTAAATATGGCCAAGTTTCAAAACCTTATCAAGTTAGGTGTAAATGGGGCAAAGTTTTAAAATTAGGCTTGGTGATGGACAGGGCCTAATATGTCCCCTTAATAGACGACTTGAACTTAATTCAAGCCTAGTCAAAGCAAACGATATCGTTTTAGTTTCATTTCTCAAAATAATGTTATTTTAGTTTTGTGATTCTTAAATTTACAAACTAAATTTATGTGTTTTGAAAAAGGGGATTCAATCTATTCTGGCTAAATTTTAGACTAAAGGCTTCAGGCTTGACCTGAAGTGCGGTTAACTCGAACTTGACTCATTAACTTTTGGTCAAATTGAACATAATTTGTTAAACTGGTTTAAAACATTTTCTTCTTTTTTAAATAATGCAAGTCATTGAAATTTAGATACCCTTCTTTTCTTTTTTTTATACTGATTTCATTCAACTTATGAAATATTTTTCTTTTCTTTTTGTTTCGTTATTGATTTTGCTTAATTCATGAAATTAATAATAGCCCTTCTTTTTATCTAATTTTTTAATATATAAATTTAATTATAAAATTAGGTCCACATATAATATTTAATTAGAAAGTGTTATATAAATATTTAACTTTTATTATGTAGCTTTAACTATAGAATTTCAAATTGTATGTTTAAAGCAAGTAGCTAACAATCACATTAACACTTAAATTGCTTGCTTTTGTTACCCTTATTATATTCATGTATTGAAGATTATTTGAGTTATTTTACAAAAGTTGACAGAATAATTATTAGGTCTTAAACATGAGGATGGTAATGAGTCTATTAGAGGACAAATTTCAACAGTTTGATTAAGCGTTTGATTTCTTTTTGAATAATAAGGGTCTTCATTATTAACTGGGGAAAGTGTTAGATAGTGTTGTTTTTGTGTGTTGCTTTATTTCTACAATATTATGAATAATATGCCAGATTTAAGGGTAAGGTTGCGTACTATCAAACCTCCCCAGATCCTGCTTTATTGCGGGACTTCGAGCTGGGTGTGATGATGATAATGATGCCAGATTTAGTTTTACTACGGAGATATCAAAACTTGTACCAGCTAACATCGAATATTATTTTGAGTAACTTTAAAAACACAAAATAGTCCTTAACTTTTTTAAAATTATAAAATATTCCCTCAATATATTATACTATATAATTTTAATTTTACATCAAATTTGTCTTAAAAATCATAATAATATAAATTGAAATAACAATTATCTCTTTATTTCTATTAATATTAAGTTAACATATTTTACATATAAATAATAACCACAATTAAGATAAGAAAAAGATCTTTTAATTATTATAAAGATATAAAACAAAGAATAATACAAAATACTTAAAATGTTACAATTTACATCATATAATAAAGAATAATTATATCACAATATCATATTAAAAGTAATATAGGTCTATGACTTCAAAAACATTACAACAAGAGTTCGTGCTAAGGAACACATTAAAGTAGAAATGAACAAAAATATTTATAGTTAAAAGTTTATATTTTATATTGCATATATAGAATTTAGCATATATGTCAAATACAAGTAAAATTAAAAGAAAAGAGAAAAAAATGAAAAACTTAGAACTTTATTCAGTGACATACCTACTCAAATTGCACTAACTCCAATTTTCATTTAGTAAGAAAACTCATCGCCAAGAGGAGTCTCATCATCACTATCATTCAAATTCATTACACCAAATGACTTGTCAACACTTTTTCGTCTAAGATTATTTTCCAAGTTAATCTCATCCATGAAACTTGGTTCGTTAGAAACTCAATTCGCTAAAAGATTGATATAGTCAAGAAAATTTGGATTTATAGAACTACATGTTCTATTAAAGATCTTAGTAAATAAATAAAATGAAATTATTAAAAATTACAAGAAATTATATTTAACTTAATAATGATAGTAATATAACTTTCTCGAAGCTTTAAGTTCTATTGAATAAAGACCAAATTGTTCAATCTTTTGTGTTCCAATCTTTTTTTTTAATGGATGAATTCAAATGTGCTCCAGCTCCTTTCACACCCAACTGTACTCATACATTGACTCAAAATTCAAATTGCAAACCTTTGTAATTCTAGACACAACTTTTAAATTAGTCCTACCACGCAATTGTAAGATAATAAAAGTAACCTTATAAACAAAATAAACTGATGATTAAGTTCAAACAAGTAATAAAAATGAAGAAATATATACATGGATTAATGTTTTCTATTTGACATATTGTAAAGGGCATCCTAATATCACTATACATGTCCTTGTATATCTCTATTTATAAGTTAAAGAGATCTTGTATCATCTCATGTAAAATAAAATTGTTGTGATAGTTAATAACATTCTCTTATTAACTTCAATTATCTTTGTAAAACCTTATCTAAAATAGACACTAAGATTCAAAAATATCCCAACAACAACTAACAAAGAGTAAAGTTGCCTCTCCCATCTTTTATTGATGACTAAAAGGAAACCTTATTTTTCATATTGACCTTGATTGTTTCCTTCATCCTCTCCATGACATCATAAAAATAACATATTATTTCCTGCTCATCATTGTTAGCTGGACGAAGTATTCTTACAAAAGGCTCATAAACTTAAATGAAAAATTAATATTGGGACCAAAATTTATAATTTTCAAGTATAATTATGAAAACTTCCTTTCAAACATTAAGCCTAACAAACTGAGATATAACCCATATCATTTGTAAACATTTTTCTCATCTCCTTTTTCATTATAATAAAACACTAAATTGATAAGAAATTAGTTATAAATCTTGTAATAGTAGGACGACAAAAATTTCTACTGTTAGTGAAACTAAAAAATTCCTACTATTAGTGAAACTTTCTCATCAAATTCAGAACCCATGCTAGATACATCGTCCCCTTAGCAGATAAACCAACAATTTGATAATAGACTCATATCTTCTATTTATCCAACTATCATATATGATTGAACACCTATAAGTTGCTTAGGTTAGTCTTCTTTCATTGCCTAGAGGATTACTGTTGGACCCCGTTTCCAGAGCCCAACATCTGGAGTCATAAACCTTGTGATTATTACCCTGCAGGGTTATTTGCCATTATTCCACCAGGTTGGTGTGCGCACACCTGTCAATCACCCAAATTACAGCTAACCTTCGTCAAAGAAATTGTAGCTTTAAGTCTCTAGTTTGTTTTGTATTAAAAATCATCTCAATCAGAGTTCTACAGCTCCAAATATACTTAAAAAGCTAAAGCGTGTTCATACCCCAAACCTGCTCTCCCAACCGACCTCTCACTTACTCTAATGCAAACTTTCTCAAAACAACTCCAAAAGATACAAATCATTATAGAGAGACAGAAAAGATGTTAGGAATCCGTTGCTTCAAGAATCACTTCATTTGGAGGTCGGGTGAGAAAGTTATACCCAAAAGAATCGAACATGATTATACCATCAATCAATTTGTACCTATCTTGGCGCAATTGCCATAACTCTACTACAAATGTCGGATTGACTTCGTTTTTAGACGGTTGAAAAGAAGACTTCTACATCTACAATTTCATGAAGAACTCGAAGACAAATTCTGCCATCTGAGGGGTCAAAAATGGAACAGAAGATGACGATACAAACTAAGATGAGCCAGAAAGTTAAACTAAGACGGTCAAACTAAGACGAAGCAGATCTAAGACGAAACAAAACTAAGACGATACAGAACTAAGACAAAGTGAATGAACAGTAATATCATCTTAGATGAACAGTAACTAAGACGAAGTGAATAAACAGTAACATCGTCTTAGATGAACAGTGACTAAGACGAAGAAAAAGTCAAACTAAGATGAAACAGAATAAGACGAAGCAGAACTAAGACGAAGCAGAGTCAAACTAAGACGCTTCTAAATCACTTTCTACACTCTCCAGAGCATCTCCCCTTATAAGGACCATAACTTTCGACTTAGATGTCCAAAAGTTTCGTGCTATATACCGTTGGAAAGATAAAAGAAAGACCTACAACTTTTTAGAGATAACTTTACCTAAATCAGCCCAGATCAACCCAAAAATTTTCCCTAAAGTCAGTATACGAATTTTCCCCTTATGTAACCTTTGAAAATCATGGGCGAAAACAAAATCATAAACCATTAGCAACAAAAGATCGTAGTTTTACAAAGCTTTAGTGGGTATTTCAAGCCCCCAATACATCAATTGTTTCAAAAGAAATCCCAAAATAGAAAAGATACATGAACAATAATTTGCTCAAAATGCAACTAAAGCCTTACTTTACAAGATTTGCTTAAAATACAATAACATTTCAAAAGTAGAGTGAAACCTTTGCCCTTGACTACTCATTCTCTTGCTCATCACCTACTTATGGGGAGGAAGGTGGGGGTAAGCTTAAAGCTCGTGGGTAACAATTTTACAATCGGTAACAAGCAAAGTCATTGCAATAATCATTTTCATTGAAAAACTCAAATGAATGCATAACATGTGTACATCATTATTTTTAACTTATCACTAACAAATAGGCACATCAAATTGGTTTGGCTAGATCCAAAACAGAATGTACTACGCATTTCCACATAATGGTCTTGCGTAGCCATGAACTTATGGGAGTCCATGAAGGAGCTCCAAACTTATGGGAGTTCATGAAGGAACTCCATGCCACTAGCGGGCAGGCGAGAGAAGCTTTTTTATCAAAGTGCACTTGACTTAACTTAAGGGACCACCACATACCCACATAACATGTATTTCATGACTTGTACAACATGATGCCCATAGAGGCATATTTCGAAAACTTGTTTCTTAGGCTTGATGCCCTTCTTAAAAACATGTTCATAAGACACAAATATGCAGCACATCTGCAAAACACTCAAAGAGCAGTACATGCACATTTAAAAGTAGTTGAAACTCATTTATTTCCATTTCTTGAAAAAGTCATTAATGGCTTATCACTAAATCAAAAAAATGTAACCCACCTGAATTTCTTGACTATGGCTTGCTAAAAAATGCCTTCCCTCTTGCTCCTCTTATCCTTCTTGATTTTCTTCAACATTGACAAAAGAAATCCCAAATCAAAAGAATCCAAAATTGGAAAACCCAAGGAACCTAATGCATGAAATTGATCCTGGAATACTTATACCCATACCTTTCCTAAGCTCTTTGAACCAAAAACTTTCAAAACTCCAAAAGATTTAAAATCAACTTACCTTAAATCTTCACCAAACAATGTTTTTCTTGGCTCTAATGGAA
>JAOSBL010000004.1:17553540-17565593 GCA_027568915.1 Erythroxylum roraimae | reverse complement strand
ACTCCATTCATTACCCAGATGGTGAAATGCTCTTCTATACACGTTTTGATTTCTTCTTTTGTCTTTGCTGCTCATTAAGAACATCAGCAAAACCGACGCTTTATTACCCTTTCCAGTCTTCAAGTCACCTTTTTTGATGATGGGTATCGGTTTTCTGCTTGATAACAACATTCTGAATTGGAAAGTTGGCGCTTCTAAGGAAATTCATGGCTTACCCATTCTCGAGCTGGCTTCAATTTGTGTCAATTTAACACTTTTCATTGTCTTTCTCTTCATCATATCTGCGAGGCAGATATTTGTTTGTGTTGGTCGTATTAGACTCCTTAAGGAGGATAGTTCGGTTGCCAATTCAAGCTCAATTAGACCTTCTACTGTTGAAGGGGAGATTCGTGATGTCGTTGTTGGTGTAGGCTTTAAGTTATCCCTGCTTTGTTGCTTCTATGTCCTGGTTTTGCAGTTTGGTATATTGGGGTATGATGGGGTTGCTTTGATCAGAGAAGTTGTAAATGGGAAAACTGTGGATTGGTCCATAATTGGTTTGCCTGCTGCACAGGGTTTAGCTTGGTTTGTGTTAAGCTTCTCTGCCCTTCATTGTAAATTTAAGGCCTCTGAGAAATTTCCACTTTTGTTGAGGGTATGGTGGTTTTTCTCATTTGTGATTTGTTTGTGTACTCTGTACGTAGATGGTAGAAGTTTTCTTGTGGAAGGATCAGAGCATTTGAATTCTCATGTTGTGGAGAATCTGGCTTCAACTCCAGCTCTTGCTTTTCTCTGTTTTGTTGCAATTACAGGTGTTACTGGTATACAGCTCTATAGAAACTCCGATCTTCAAGAGCCATTGCTACCTGAAGAAGAGGCAGCCTGTCTTAAGGTCACTCCTTACTGTGAGGCTGGCTTGTTTAGTTTGGCCACGCTTTCGTGGTTAAATCCACTTCTTTCAATTGGTGCAAAGAGACCGCTTGAGCTCAAGGACATTCCTCTTCTTGCACCAAAAGATCGAGCCAAGACCAATTATAAATTTTTGAATTCAAATTGGGAGAAGTTGAAAGCTGAGGATCCTTCAAAGCAGCCTTCTTTGGCGTGGGCTGTACTCAAATCATTTTGGAAGGAAGCAGCATGTAATGCTGTTTTTGCATTGGTGAACACTCTCGTCTCATATGTTGGTCCCTACATGATTAGCTACTTTGTTGAATATCTTGGGGGAAAGGAGACTTTTCCACATGAGGGCTATATTCTAGCTGGGATATTCTTCTCAGCCAAGCTTGTAGAGACCGTAACTACCAGGCAGTGGTATCTCGGAGTTGACATTTTGGGTATGCATGTGAGATCAGCTCTAACGGCAATGGTGTACAGAAAGGGGCTTAGGCTGTCAAGCTTGGCCAAGCAAAGTCACACTAGTGGAGAAATTGTTAATTACATGGCAGTGGATGTTCAGAGAGTAGGGGATTACTCTTGGTATCTCCACGATATATGGATGCTCCCTCTGCAAATCATCCTTGCCCTGGCAATTTTGTATAAAAATGTTGGTATTGCTTCTGTTGCAACTTTGATAGCCACCATCTTTTCTATTGTTGTCACTATTCCTTTAGCTAAGATACAAGAAGATTTTCAAGATAAATTAATGGCTGCCAAGGATGAAAGGATGAGGAAAACTTCTGAATGTCTGAGGAATATGAGAATTCTGAAGCTGCAAGCTTGGGAGGATAGGTACCAAGTGAAATTGGAAGAGATGCGAGGTGTGGAGTTCAAATATCTTCGTAAAGCCCTTTACTCACAAGCTTTCATTACATTCATATTCTGGAGTTCCCCAATATTTGTTTCAGCTGTTACGTTTGGTACTTCAATATTGTTGGGTGGTCAACTAACAGCCGGAGGAGTCCTTTCTGCTCTGGCCACTTTCAGAATCTTACAAGAACCTCTCAGAAACTTCCCAGACTTGGTATCAATGATGGCGCAGACAAAAGTTTCTCTTGATCGAATATCAGGATTCTTGCAGGAGGATGACTTACAGGAAGATGCTACTATTGTTCTGCCCCGAGGCATGACAAATGTGGCTGTAGAGATTCAAGATGGAGACTTCTGCTGGGACCAATCTTCTTCAAGACCCACGTTGTCAGGTATACAGATGAAGGTGCAGAGAGGAATGCGGGTAGCTGTTTGTGGCATGGTTGGCTCCGGCAAGTCAAGCTTTCTCTCTTGCATCCTTGGGGAAATTCCTAAAATATCTGGCGAAGTAAGTCAGTCTACATGGATCTTTATTTTTCTATAGTTTCTGACTAACATGTTTCTGTTGATTATAGTGCTTTCTACTTTTGCCTTACCGAATGTTACGTATTTTAATTTTAATAATAATTCAGGTGAGAATATGTGGAACTGCTGCTTATGTCTCCCAATCAGCATGGATTCAATCCGGAAATATTGAGGAAAATATTCTTTTTGGAAGCGCAATGGATAAAGCCAAATACAAGAGCGTTATCCATGCGTGTTCACTGAAAAAGGATTTGGAGCTTTTCTCTCATGGTGATCAGACCATCATTGGTGAAAGAGGTATAAATTTGAGTGGTGGTCAGAAACAGCGTGTGCAGCTTGCAAGGGCACTGTATCAAGAT
Organism: Erythroxylum roraimae; assembly: GCA_027568915.1. Lineage (NCBI taxonomy): Eukaryota > Viridiplantae > Streptophyta > Magnoliopsida > Malpighiales > Erythroxylaceae > Erythroxylum > Erythroxylum roraimae. Next base: position 17,562,984 of record JAOSBL010000004.1, on the reverse strand, counting down.
GCAGATATTTACTTACTTGATGATCCTTTTAGTGCTGTTGATGCACAAACTGGTTCAGAGTTGTTCAAGGTAACGTTTTCCTGTGTTCCGCATTACTTCTTTTCATATTAATGCAAATGTTTTAAACATATGGCATGGAAATGCAGGAATATATATTGACAGCACTAGGAAGTAAGACAGTGATTTTTGTGACCCATCAAGTTGAATTTCTTCCCGCTGCTGATTTAATACTGGTATGGTATTGTTTTATGCTTCACTTTGAATATTGCCGCGACAGGAATTCTGTGGCTTACATCTGATTGGTTAGTCTTTCTTTATTTTAGCAACCATGGACTTATTCTGTTGTTTGTCTGCCGACCAGCTTTATGATTGCACGCGTTTTCATTTGTATGGACAAATGAATCTTTAAAATTGTGATTCACTACTTTTTCCATTCCTTTTCTATCTTGTCGGCTTTTGCACCGACCATTGTTTTTATCGTTAGTTTTATCGATGATACATGTTGCACATTATTCTTTTCATATATTTATCCATTCATTCATACTTATAAAACTGTTATTGCCTGATTTGACAGGTTCATAAGTGTATCCATGTAGTCGGAAAATAACATTGACATATGAGAAAAAAGAACTGGAAACTGTTACTTCTCAATGGGTAGGTTAAGATTAGGCTAGTGATTGACCAGAATCAAGGCATGTTATTTGAAACAATGGCTATCATCTCAAATACAACAATACACCTAATAATTAAAAGGCAGCATTACAAAAGTTACCTCATAAGTACCAACAAGGAAAATGCCGAACAAGGAATAAAAGGACACGAATATTAATGATGTAAGAAACTTTAATACACAAATAGTGCCTCATTACTTGGCATAAATGCTCGTATGTAGAAGTCTGAAGTTTTGCAGCTGAGACATTCTTTACTTATGTTAAGCTGTTAGGCTCTTGTTCTTTTTAATGATCAGTTGTGCTTTAAATTGTTTCTCATTTTGAGCTTCAAGTAATGTTTGCATAAACATTTGACAATTCTCTTTTGGAAATATCATTTGATACCAAGTTTTCCTCTAATATTAGTTGATGGTGGAAAAAATCATTTGGTGCCTCAGATAGCAGGTTGACTTGTCAGTCAATTGACCTTACTTACATAATTTTCTACTGATTTTGATTTAAATCCAGGCAAATTACTTTGCAGAATATCTCGTTGTTTTTAGAAAGATATCGAATCATGCTTCAGTAGTAATAATGAGTTATCTTATGCAAGTTTTAGAAGCCCACACAATCTACTTCTGTTTAATTTTTTGGTGGACACGAGCTAGGTACTGAAAAGCATCAGTCTTAGAGTCTCATCTATAGATTTCTTACACTACTTTTTACTGAAACAATGCTTGTCTTCTGTTGTCAGGTTCTAAGAGAAGGTTGCATCATACAGGCTGGCAAATATGATGATCTTTTACAAGCAGGAACTGATTTTAAGACTTTAGTATCAGCTCATGAAGAGGCAATTGGAGCTATGGACATTCCAAATCTCTCTTCAGAAGATTCAGATGAGACTTTATCGTTGGAGGGGCCACTTCAAATGAACAAAAAGTGTGATATGGTTGTATGTATTGACAGTTTTTCAAAGGATGTGCAAGAGAGTGTATCAACTTCAGACCAGAAAACAATCAAAGAGAAAAAGAAAGTGAAACGCTCACGGAAAAAGCAGCTGGTTCAGGAGGAAGAAAGGGTGAGAGGGCGAGTCAGCATGAAGGTTTACTTATCTTATATGGCTGCAGCATACAAAGGCTTATTGATTCCATTTATAATCATTGCGCAAGCACTATTTCAGTTTCTTCAAATAGCTAGTAATTGGTGGATGGCTTGGGCAAATCCCCAAACAGAAGGGGGCCAACCTAGAGTGAATCCTATGGTCCTTCTTGGTGTTTATATGGCACTTGCTTTTGGGAGCTCTTGGTTTATACTTGTGAGGGCTGTCCTTGTTGCTACATTTGGTCTGGCAGCTGCTCAGAAATTGTTTTTGAGAATGCTTAATAGTGTGTTTCGAGCACCCATGTCTTTCTTTGACTCAACTCCAGCTGGACGTATCTTGAATCGTGTAAGTTCATAGTGCTCCGTTGCATAGTACATTATCCAATCCTGCTATGGTTGACCATTATCCAATCCTGCTATGGTTGACCAATGTCTACTTTCAATTTCTTTTGCTCCATTCTTGGCTTTGTCCTTCGTTTTGGGTTACACTAATTATCCAAGACCCTGCAGGTTTCTATCGATCAAAGTGTCGTGGATCTTGATATTCCTTTCAGACTTGGTGGTTTTGCTTCAACAACAATACAACTTCTTGGAATTGTTGGTGTAATGACCAAAGTGACTTGGCAGGTTTTGCTTCTTGTAGTTCCAATGGCAGTTGCTTGCTTGTGGATGCAGGTAATTAATTGACAAGGAACTTACACAAGGAACTTACAGTCTTCAGTTCTATGGGTTCAATCTATAAACATAGAAAAATTAAATATCATTGTTGTATATCATGTGAGTTGTTTCAGTTACTCATACATGCTGTACGTACTTGTCGTTATTAGCTTAGTGTTTCCTTGTGGCTCTTTTGAGGAAAGTGGCCCTTTTGAGGAAAATCATGCAAGTGTAATGATCTTGTGGTTCAGTTATCTTCATAATTTGGGTCACCTTTAGTTTTCCAAGTACCCTAGAAATCTGTGACCCTCCGATGTTCTATTGGGGCACCTCTACAGCTTGTACGCATTTAAGGATAATTATCTTTTGTTGTGGTTAAAGCTGTAGTCACCTTGGAAGCTTATATACACCAGTCAGTCCATGTTCCTCTTCCCCTCCTTCCCACTGACAGTGTATTGATTATCAATCCTTTGATGAATTTGATTCAAGATTCCACTACCAGTTAAGCGTAAAATCTAAAATGAATTTTAGATTTTTCTTCAATTCATTAAGCGCATGCTCATATGCTGAATGCAGAAATATTACATGGCTTCATCAAGGGAACTGGTTCGCATTGTTAGCATTCAAAAATCTCCTATTATTCATCTTTTTGGAGAGTCAATTGCTGGAGCAGCCACTATCAGAGGCTTTGGCCAAGAGAAAAGGTTCATGAAGAGGAATCTTTATCTTCTAGATTGTTTTGCTCGTCCATTCTTCTGTAGCCTTGCAGCTATTGAATGGCTCTGCCTACGCATGGAATTGCTCTCAACAATTGTTTTTGCTTTCTGCATGATTTTACTTGTAAGCTTTCCTCATGGAAGTATTGATCCAAGTAAGCATATCAATTCTGCTCGCCCAAAATATCTGTAATTTAGTTGAGTATTGGTTCTGAAGTTCAAATATACTTAAAAAACTTTGGAAATTGACTTGAGATGAAATAATGAAATCAATTTTTTTGTGTTTTACTCTTCCACTAATCACATGTATTTTTGGTATAGGCATGGCGGGCCTCGCTGTCACCTATGGCCTTAATTTAAATGCACGTCTATCAAGGTGGATACTTAGCTTTTGCAAACTTGAAAACAAAATTATCTCCATAGAAAGGATCTATCAATACAGCCGAATTCCAGGTGAAGCTCCTCCGGTTATTGAGGATTGTCGCCCTCCACCCTCATGGCCTGAGAATGGGACAATTGATCTGATTGATTTGAAGGTATGTGATATCTTTTCTGCCTTTCATAACTACTCATTCTACCTTGATAAACTATCAAAATTCTTCGACTTCATTCTTGTCTATGCCATTGGTTTGTTCTAGTTTTCAGCTGCTGATTTCTAGAAAATGTTTGGATTATGGTATATTTTTTTGGTGAAAAACAAACATAAAATTAAAATGTTTCTGTGGAAGTTTGGGACATTTTTGTATTATTTGGGAAATGATGCATCAAAGGGTACCAAAAAGAAGATGAGAAAAAAAATATGGGAACGAATCATCCTCTGGGAGTAAATTTCAGTTCTCTTTTGAATGTGATCAAAATGTTTAGTTCTTGTTTCTGTTGTTACAGTACTTGCTGTCTTAGGTTTTCTTTCTGTATTTATGGTTGCTAAATAAATAGAATACCGAAAAGTTTGGTGGATACTAACTGCAACAACCTTTTAGAGGAATGCTGATTCTTATTTTACCTATGAAGGTTCGCTATGCTGATAATCTTCCAACTGTGCTTCATGGGATATCATGCACCTTCCCTGGTGGAAAGAAGATTGGAATTGTTGGTCGAACTGGGAGTGGCAAGTCCACATTGATCCAAGCATTGTTCAGGTTAATTGAGCCAGCTTGTGGAAGAATCATTATAGACAACATTGATGTCACAAAAATTGGTCTTCATGATCTCCGCAGCCGCTTGAGTATCATACCACAAGATCCTACCTTGTTTGAAGGGACCATCAGAGGCAATCTTGATCCCCTTGAAGAGCACTTGGATCAAGAAATTTGGCAGGTGGATCCGAACTTCCTTAACCATTAGATTCTGTTTCTATATACTGGACTTTGCAATAGTCCCGAAGGAGAGGAGTGTGTTTAAAGTAAACCATCATATACGTAATAAAATTTCAGAGTTATTCAAACTACCCAAATAAGCAAGCTCCTCCTGCCTATTGCTAGGAATGGACTGTGTCATGTTCTATTTCAGAGTTAAAGAGTTCTGTACATTCTCCTTTTCAGCTTGGTATTAGTATTTTTGGTATTTAATTTAAAGTCTGAATAATCTTGAAAGCAGCTTAGTAAATTAATGTTGCAGTTATATCAAGGGGATCAAATAGGAAATGATACTTTGGTAAATTAAGAATTTTCTTTGTGGAACAGGCTCTTGATAAATCTCAGCTTGGGGAGATAGTCAGACAAAAGGATCAGAAGCTTGATACACGAGGTATGTAGCAGCAGACTTCAAATAGCATCAGCTTTTGCAGTTGATGTATGACCGGGAAGTTTAGGTTATGTGTGACCAATAGATTTGTGATAATGAGATGTAACTATTTGTAGTGCTTGAAAATGGAGATAACTGGAGTGTAGGACAACGGCAACTTGTTTCTCTGGGGCGCGCTTTACTTAAGCAGGCAAGAATACTGGTACTGGATGAGGCAACGGCATCAGTTGATACTGCTACTGATAATCTCATTCAGAAGATTATCCGAACAGAGTTTAAAGACTGCACTGTTTGTACAATTGCGCATCGGATCCCAACAGTTATTGACAGTGACCTTGTTTTGGTACTCAGTGACGGTGCGTACCTCTTTTCAAACTAGGTATCCAGTGTATTACATAATAAAGTTGCAGATCCACAATACATCAATCCTATTGTTTTACTTTTTATAGCTGAACTCTTTGCAAACTCAGTTTTCTCCTTACCCTGACAAATATGTTGAAAGGAAAGTAGGAAAGTGGTGTTTTAGTAATTGTGCGGTGGTTCCATGATTCATTGTTCTTCTAAAGTAGGCATATTAGATGATGATTTGAACTTTTATCTCATTTCGCAGGACGGGTAGCAGAGTTTGACACTCCGGCGCGGTTGTTAGAAGATAAATCATCTATGTTTCTGAAGCTGGTGAGTGAGTACTCGTCAAGGTCAAGTGGCATACCCGATTTTTAAATTACGAATGTATGCCAACCAACCTCCAGATGAGAGACAGAGAGGCCAATTTGAAGTGGCTGTGGGTACTGCCTACTGCTGCACTGGGCAAAAGCGAAGCTGGACGTTCAAGTGTGTGTCTGCTGCAAATCCGTAAATGCAGGTTCGTTGAAGGTTTTGAAATATAAGCTGGTTGCATGGTTGCATTGCAACAGATGGTAACAGAAGAATAAGGTGGTGATTTGGCGAGATCAATAAGGAAATTTTTTGTTGGGATGGATGGAGGCCTATATCGGTTGGAACTCAACTGATGTGCAATAAAAATGTAGTGTACAGACACGGACAGATAGACAGACATTAGATGGATGGATGGATTTAGGTAGGCGTTGTTTTCCTTTTAACCATTTTGCAGAAATTTAATCTGTAGAGCAGTACGCTACTTGTTAAACTATATCTCTATATACACGTGCTGCTAATCCTCTAGCTAGTCATCTTCTGTGCCATGCCATCTCCAAATTGGGTTTAACATCCATGTTCATAACACTAGTTCTTTAAAATTACTACTGCTGCTACTTTGTACCTTTAAAATAAGCCCACAAAGTCGTGCAATTGCCAGCCTTGTTCAAGACCCTAAAAAGAAGGAAACAAATAAATCAGAATCGAAATAATATATAAATCAAGCTTAAGGTTATATTTGTAAAATAAACAATTTTATCCTTAACGTTGGGTTTGGTTGATGTCTCCGCGTGTGGAGATAGATAACAAAACAAAAAAATCTTGTGTTCAACAGTGTTTGGTTGCTGATATTGTCTATTTTTGCTCTGACGTCAGCTAACAAAAATACATTTTTTGTTCCTTCCAAAATTGTGGCACAATTTTCTTGTGCCTATTATATAGAAATAAAAAACGCAGGCTGTTGGACAAAAATACTCCCATATTATTACTAATATTTTACACATGCCCAAGTGTATAAATAGCCAAAAAGAGACCATTCTTCTCATTTCTTCACCAGACACTTTCTCTCTTGTCTCTACTACTAGCACGTTCTTCTCCTGTTCGTCTCTCTAGCAAGAAACCGGTCCTTTCTCTATTCTAATCGACAGTCAAAGGTGAGTTCTTCAATTTATTTATTTTTTCGTGTTTGTCAACTTGAAATCTACATGATCCATGTCATTTTTTTAATTCCTTATTTATAGATACAATTATAAAAATACTAAATTAAATCATTCATTTTAAAATAATCAATAAATTACATATTTTCAATCATATTATACTGCAGGGCTACTTTAGTCATTGATACTGTTTTTTTATGTTCTGTTAATTGCAACCAAATACATTTATGTCATCGAGACGCGCAGTTTTATCTGTTTTGTCCATTACAACTAAACACTTCACTGTCTCCAATTTTTGTTCTGTTTTATCTCCAAATTTTTGTTTCGTTTCGTCTCAATATGTAGACCACAGTAACCAAACGCAGTGTAAATACCCCTTGGTGTTGGTATGGATTCCTCAATGATAGCGGGAACAGATCTTCTGTATCCCCTACCCAATGCCCTCTGTTCCCTTTGTTCTCAACCATCCAATTTATTGCATTGGATGGTTGAGATCAAAGAAGAACTGGGTGGGCAAAGGGTAGGGGGTACAAATCCCACCCAGTGTAGGGGGGTACAGAAGATCTGGTCCAGTGACAGCACGGGACTACTTGCAGTGTGGTTTTTGAACAAGCATCGAAAAATGTGGCTGTAAATTTTCTGGCGTTCCACTTCTCTTCAGTGTGGTTTTTGAACAAGCACTAGAAAATGCAATGTGGTTGTAAATTATATAGAGGGGCCTTCACACATCTCTGTGCTTCCCGAAATATATACAATGGTGGGGCAAGTTTCTCCGTCTTTGCATCATCTTTTTATGGTACTTTATTGGTGCCAATCTTTTGTTTTTTTTATCATCTTATTAACTGGTTGATGATTAAGTGGTTAGTACCATAGATGTAGAGGTGGTGATTGATGTGTTTCTAGTACATTTGATTTTCTTGTTTTATCTTATGCTTACTCTTGTTTTAAGTATATTGGTTTTTTTTTTTACTTTTTAGAAATTTACAAGTGAGGTGATCCTATGTTAAAAAGAGATATAAGATTGAAATGTGTTAAGGTACAAAGATAAGACTCATAATTTATTGTCTTAAAGTTTCAAGTTGATAATAGTGTCCTAGTTATATATCGGCTTACTTGGACTCAGTCCAATTTCTACTCAATTCCCTCAAAACCCTTCATTAGTATCGAAACTAGGTTGGCAAAGTCTAATGAATAGAGATTCATGGTAATAACTCAAATGATTTTGCATTAGCTATGAATTAAGGAAGAGCTAATCCGAATGGTTAACTTCACTTGAAAGGAGGAGATGTTGGAAATTCACAAAAAAAATAATCTCTTATCAAACTCATTGCCTTTAGGTTTTGAGTTCAGAAATGATGTCATAATTGTATATAGGTTTAATCTTATTTCTTCCGAGGCCCCTCAAAAGCCTTCATTACTTTCTTATATATTTTGTTTGTGCTTTGATTTCTATATGGGTTCTAGTTTTAAGTAACATTTCGTGATCTTGGGATTGTGCCACATAAACTTAAGAGGTACCCTATTTAATCCCTTGTGTCTTATCAATAATCAGTGAGAAAAGCTCCCCTATATTCTTTTCCAAAAGGTTCTTTAGACCTCTCGTGGCAATGAGTTTTTGGTCTATTTGGAATTCTGCAAATAGCTTGATTTTGCAAGAACAAAAAAGACCTTGAGTGTATAAATTTTCTCTTCTTCATGAAAATATTGTTACATTATTCTCAAAAACCATGCTAACTTTTAAATACTTATTGGTTACAATTAACAGATATAATATCTGTACTTTTAAAGAGTTTATGGAATCATAATGTTTCAGAAGAGTGACTAGTTTTTGCTGAGAAAAACTGAGTTAGAATAATGATGTGAATATTATTAGGGTTCCACTATTGTTAGTCATATGTTGGCATTAGTTTTTATTCGAGGCATTTGATAATTTCTATTTCTAGCTTTCATGATAAGTTATTTGTTTCCCAATCTTGGAACTATGCTTGTTTTTGCCTTATCAATTTGCACAAAGCTTGGTTAATTTGATTTATGAGCTTCTTCGTTTAGGAGTTTGAGTTTTGCATTTGGAGCAATTCCTTTTCTTACTTCTAAGATGTCTTTTGGTACTTTATTTAAGGAATGTTACTTTTAGATGTCTTGGAATATTGTGAATGACACAAACGTGAATTAAGTTTATCACAAGCATGCACAACTAAGCTTATAGAATGATCCATGAGTTAGTAAGGCAACTCACTTACTTCTGATCCTCAACAATGACTAGGATTCTCTAGCCATAAACAAGTCTTCAAACTCAGAGATAAAAGTATACCTACCATGTGGTGTGCATATACAATTTAAGTATATCTTTTCTCTACAACCAAATTCAATTTAGGCCATTTTCTTTCTCTGCGCAAATCACACATCTTCAAATTCCACACGCTGTTTTACTTGGATAAACTGATAGGAGTACAAAGTGATCTTTTCCTAATTTAGGAAGCTAAATTTTTGTAAAATGTAAGGCAATTTGCCATTATGACAAAAAGAAAAGGTTGAAATGAAAGAGACTAATGAGTTAGAAAGACAATAATTATAACAAAGTAGAAACTAGTCACATAGAAAGGTCAAATAAAGGCAAAATTGAATATTAAAAACATTTTAATTTCCAAGTGTGGTTTTGTAAAGTGGAAAATTTCGTCATTAAGATACAAAGAGCAATATAGGTAAGAAAGAACTTAATCGCGTTATTTTTACTATCCCTACCCATGAGGGGGGGGGGGGGGG
>JAOSBL010000004.1:17537256-17547691 GCA_027568915.1 Erythroxylum roraimae | reverse complement strand
TAACTTTCAGTATACTGAATCAAATTGTATAATTTTGGTGTTATTAGAAACTGGAAACATAGTATAACAATTTTGTATAAGAAAGTATTACCGAAATACACGATTTTTCTTGTCATAATGATCATGCAAAGTTATCCCGAAAGTGTGCTCGAATTTGATAAATGAAATATTTTTATTGCACATACTTCGGTATTTTGGCTATATTTTGCCCTGTAGATTTCCAAATGAAATGAATCTTGATTTAAATTAAATTACAGACATATTTATACAACTTTTCTGAAAAAGTCGAATGTTAATTCTATCTCTAAGCATGTCAAAATCTTGATGGAAGTAGAGTTAGGAGTTCCATTATAGTTGAAAACCAATATGAACTATTTTGTGTATAACTTTCAGTATACTGAATCAAATTGTATACTTTTGGTGTTATTAGAAACTGGAAACATAGTATAACAATTTTGTAAAAGAAAGTGTTACCGAAATACACCGTTTTCCTTGTCATAATGATCATGCAAAGTTATCCCGAAAGTGTGCTGGAATTTGATAAATGAAATATTTTTATTGAACATACTTCGGTATTTTGGCTATATTTTGCCTTGTAGATTTCCAAATGAAATGAGTCTTAATTTAAATTGAACTAGAGACATAATTCTACAAATTTTGTGAAGAAGTCAAATTTTAATTCTGTCTCTCTGATTTTCAAAATTGGCATGTAAGTGAGTTGTAGCTTAAGCTGAAGCACTGTCAGGGACAGAAATCATGCCCTGTGGTTATTGAATAAACTGTATTTATTTGGTCCGAATTAGGCTGAGTTGTCTTCACAAAAGTTGTAGCTTATTCTCTTATCTTTATATTGGTATACAATTTGTAATTTTTGGATAAATGAGCTGAAAGATATGAGTTGTGCAATTAGAGGGTATGATCATGTACTAGCTAAAAGTTTAAATGTGTACAGTCTGTGGTATTTTATACATAACTCATAAAATACTGAAGCAAATTGGATGATCTTGGAGTCAATAGAAATTTAAGACATTGGAGAACAACTTTCCAAAAGAAAAGAAAAATGCAAGGACTAGTCACGTACTAAAAGCCACAACAACCCGAATTCTAGCAGCCATCACAAGCCAAAAACAACCATTAAAACATCAATTCCCATTCACAAACAACCAGACAATCCATAATTGCCAATTTGGATTTTTGGGTTACTGGGCTTTTAATCTTGAGAATCCGAACTTTTCATATTTGTTCTACCTCAAGTTCTTACGATTATGGTTTTTTGTTTTCTCTTATGGGTTTCTAGAACTATAAGCTTATTTTCATAAACCTGGCCCTGAATAATAAGCTTTTCATATTCTGGGTTTCAGATGTTCAGTGCTTTTGAGTTTCATGCTTTCTAAAAGCTTTGAACCTGAAATATTCAGATTATTAATCAAATCGAATTTTATTTCGTAATTTAAGGTTTTAATTTCAGTTACAAGTTTAAAGATTAATAACAATCAAACAATTTAATCAAATTACAGAATTAAAGATTGCTTCATATCATTGTTGGAAAATTAGGATGGGATCAAATCTACCACAACGGAATAATTATAAAATGTTTACGTATTTCAATTTATCAAAAATCAAGATCACTTTAATTCTATAAAATAATTAACAATTAAATCATGATAAAGCATGTATCTTAATTCGTATCTTATTCTGAAGCTTGATGATAATCTTGTTGTACCTCTTGAATCATTTCTAAAACCGATCCATCTTAATTACCGTAGCATCACAAGTATCCGACCTCTAATGGTATCCACATAACAGGTTGAGAGAACTCTTTAACTCTTATAGAGAGGGTTAAGCGAGAAATGCCAGTTCCATTAGAGCTTAAGCTTATTTATAACAGGTTTTAGACGTTTTAATAATTTAAGTGAAATTAAATTCTAATTTCAATTAAAATTTAATTAGAATTACAAATAATTATAATTAAATACTAATTATGCCCAAATAAGATTCAATATTTCATATTGATCCATATTTATTAAATATCTAATATGTAATCATAAACCTTCTCAAACTTTACAATCAAGTCCAACTTGATTAAAATATCTTTGCTCTCTTCAGCTCATTTTTTATGTAAGATCCATTATATTCCTAAATATTTTGGCAATGATTACAAATTATAATTATAATTCATAATTAGAATTAGATAAATTAAAATCCTTTTAGTTTATATTTAATTCTCAAATTAAACAATTTATAATCATATATCAAGATTGGAGTCTAGCAATGCATCATAACGTCTAAATATTTAGGATGGTCAAGGTAGTTTTGACTAATCTTTCCGTGCATGTTCAAACCTTTCATCATATAATTTTTTGAATGGATAGAGCATGGAATTAATGTTTACCCTTTTGAGTTCAATCATATTAGTTCTCCTTCATTAGCTATTGATTCAAATAATGACATTGTAAACTTTTTAACAAAATGTTATTCCACCTTGACCAAGAATTCCTAAATCAATACTAATTGAGAACAACTGAACATTCTCCTTAATTACTTTAGGGTGATAAATCTTATCTTGATCATGCAACTATCTCCATACAGTTTATGCTACATCTAATGACTATTGATTGAACGACACATGATTAAATAATTCATAAGTAGTATAACATAGCAATCCCTAGACAAGATAACTTTAGAGACCTTAAGTCAAAGTATCACTTATATAATCATCATAATAAAAATTCCATAGACGTACAAGTAACGTTCTAAATGGATTTCTCATATCGAGTTTGTTCAGTGGACTTGTTTTCCAACAAGCACTCATATGTTTGTTTAAGTATCTCCATGTTTTAGTCTATGAGATCGATTATAATTCCTTTATAAGGAAAAACAAACATGTGCTATTTTTTTTTACGTTCTATTAATTTCCAGTTTTAATAGAACAATGATTAGGAGCAATTTGAGAATAATACATTACTGTAATATGAATCTTATAATTATAATTTCATTATAATTTTATTTGTAATGTATAATTATCTCATGAACTTTATCATATACATCTAAACATATATAAGATAAAAAATACCTTTAAATAATTGTCACTAAATTACGACCAATTAATTTACAGTAGCACTTAAACTAACAATTCTCACCTGAAGGTACTTGAAGCCAAGGTTTCCTCCCATCATGAGGTAATGTCACTTTTGATCTTGGTTCTTGTCAGCACATAACCTGAGCAAGTGAAACGATATTATTTTTGGTTCTTGAACTGGACTTGAATTTCTTTTCCTATTGTTGTTTTCTTCCTTTATAGTTCTCCATTGAAGAAATTGATAGTATTCAAAGTTTCCATTTGATAAGATCTTCACATTGTTAACAAGTGCACTACATGGAAGGCACGTTAAGTTTTAGTGGACATTTGCTGTACGCACCAAATTCATTCCCCGAACATTTCAGAGTTTTGTTTATTAAAATACTAGGAAATTGACATTATCTACGATAATATCCTTAAGCATATTTGTTTAAGTTAAAAACCTCATAACTGCAGTACGGTGTCAATCTTCCATCCTCTTTGACCTTTATAATTAATTACCTATAAATAAAGACCACATGCGGCCTCTAATGTCATGTATCAGTTTCAGGCTGTGTGTGGTGGTAAACGCCAACTCTAATATTTGGGATCCATGAAACTGTTTCCTACATAAGCTAGTGGCTGCCCATTCTTGCATTTAACATTAACTGTGGATGGGGCTCCAGCTACCTCCTGCCAAATTGCCTTTCCAGCTCTATGCAAGTGGTGGTTGTTGTCTTACATTTGTTTAATTCGCAATATCTGTAACTGACAAGTTGAGACATAACCACATGCGTGTCCAACCAGAAAATGGACTGCTCTTGTTGTTCATGTTTTGTCTTTATTTGATGGATTAACTGGTCGTCTGATTGGTAAATTGTCCTTGATCGGTGGAAGGTCAAACGTCAAGAATCATTTATGTAAGGTCCCAAACAGTCTGGCTTATCTGATGGAATCATGTTCCTATGTAGAGCTCCAAGGCCGGCTTTGTGGCCTATTCACTAAATCATCGACCAGAACTATGTTTTATGCTATACATAATACAGCCAGTTGGCTTTACTTGTGCGTGCATACAAGTACTGTTCTGTATTTGCTAGAGAAAATTTTCGTTGGTCGTAATTGGCAAAAGATGTAGATTAACTTTGGACTTAGTTAATTATTAAAGAAATTGGAAATTGATTGTAGTTAACAATGAGTACCTCAATGTTGAAATAATTAAGTGGATAAAATATAATCACAATTCAATTAAAATTGAAAATTAGAATGTACACATAATATCATTATAAATAAAAATATAAATTAGAACAAAATATTCACTAACTAAATATAAGTTACAAATATTAATTTAAAACGTAGAATCTGTAAGATTGGATTCTCACAAGTTCTATTCTTAAATACTTGAATACGTTTTTCAATATTTGTAATACGAGGATAAATGAGTAGTTATAAGTGAATTAAACTAATTATAGTTATACATTTTAATTTGTCCTCATTTTCGCATATTCTTATATTTGGTTTTATGCATTATTTATCTTCATTTAGATATATTGTTATTCATTTAGATATATTGTTACTTGTGCTTTAGTTCTTTCAACACAAGCTTTAACTATACCTCTTCTTTATTGATTTATGTAGCTATTACATATTTTGCTTCTATTGTTGACATAGTTACAACTAATTGTACCTTTGAATCTCAATTTACAGCGCTGCCATCAAACATAAACACATAACCTATAGGAGATTTACTCTTATCAAGATCACAATCATAATTTGAATCAACATATCCTTTGCTAATAAAGTCTAATCCTCTGTACTATAATGTAACATCAAGGTCTCCTTAATATATCCTAGGATCTTCTTTAGAACATTCCAAGATTCTCTACCAAGATTTACCACGAGTGACTAACCACTCGCTTTGCATTTGTAATGTTAAGTCTTATACAAAATATAGTAAATATTAGACTCCTTACTGTAAATGCATAAAGTACTTGAGACATCTTCATCATCTCATTTTCATTGCTAGGGTGTATACTAAGGATAACTTGAAATTAATAAGAAGAAAGGTAGATATTGGCTTATATTTTTTAATGTTGAAGCATTAAGCATGTCAAACTAGTGATATTAACTAAGCGCTACTTGGGAGGCAATCCAAGAATTAAGATCAGTTTTATTTGTTTTACTTTAATTTTTTTAGTTTTTTTTGTAGAGAGTGAATTGTTGGAATTTCATGGCCAGAAGTATCTCCAAATTCCTTCACCAACATCGTCACCACCTCAATCACCATAACGGGTTCATGCTCTAACCTTTATCTTTTCCTTTTGTTTTTACTTTTTCTTGTCACGTTTAGTTTCTTTTATGTGTTGCTTTTCTCCTCACATTGAGGACTATGTGTGGTTCAAGTATAGGAGGTTTGCATTTGTAATCATAAATGTGAATTTTGCATGTTATATTGTTAGCTTTTTTTATATGTGCTTAATTGACTATACATTTATTCCATAACACTTAGTAATTAATGATATGAAAATGTTTAAGATACTCACTTTAGTTCATATATGGTTTTAGGTACAATTTGGAAACGAATGAGCTAAAGTGAGTCGAAAGCATAATATTTGAGCCGTTTTTTGGATATTCACATTCAATTGTCTTTATGGAGTAAGAATGAGACAGATTAGAGCAAGATGAGACAAGATATAGCTTAAAAAAGAAGAATAAGGCATTGGAGAACTCACGACTATAAAACCAATTTGTCATGGTCGTGAGGTGCAAACCATCTCAAGAATCAGGCATCTGAGAACTCATGACCATAAAACCAAATTGTCATGGCTGTGAGCATTAACTCACGGCCATGACAATTTGATTTTAAGATCGTGAGCTCTCTAATGCCTGATTCTTGACATGGTTTGCACGGACGTGATGCACCTCTCATGCCCATGCAAGGTGTCTCATGGCCGTGAGACACTTTTCACACTTGTGAGAAGTTTCGCACCACTGTGAGACATATGCTAGCTTACCCATTTTAATCCTACGTTTTGGTGTAAAACGACGTAATGTGTGAAGGAACAAGAGATGTTTTGTTGGTACCCATTCCAAAGCCCAACATTTGGAGTCATAAAACGTGAACGTATTACCCTAAAGGATTATTTAAGTGAAATCTTATAGCAATCATCGATTCATCTTCATTCTCTGATACCATAAGTTGTTGGGCACCCTGCCCTCGCGAGACACGTTCCCGACATCCTAAATGACATCCGAACATGCATCCCATGGATATATTATCAAACTTCATATCTTATGCTCATTTTCATTTCATAATTTAATCACTTATCATTTCTTTTCTAGCATTATGTGCTCCTATTATCAAATTCTCATTCACTTTAACTTAATGCACTTTACTCCTCTTCTTTGAATCACAACTTCAATCATGTAAATATCTTTATTCCCAAACAAAACTCATACCTTGGGTACTTTGATATCAACCATTCATTCACTAATGTTATTCCAACATTACAAGATCACATATTATCTAAACTCTCATTTCTTCTTATAAATTTCTCCAAATTTCCAGACCTTTGGGTCTATTTTCTATGAACATTTTGAGAAGGAAGGTGAAGTATAATTTGATAACACTTTCTTCTAGAAAAATATTCCCATTGTCTTAAGTTTCTAATGACACTAAAATCATTCAATTTGATTCAGTAATCTGAAATTTATACCTAAAATATTTTCGGACTGTTATTATACTAAAATCGTACACTATACTCAACTTCCACCCAAAAATTAAAAGTCTTAGAGGCTGAATTAAAATTCGATTTCTTCAGATCATTTGTAACTCTATGTCTTTAGGTTATTTAGAAATAAAAATAATCTCATTTGGAGCTCTACAAATCAAGATATCCTCAAAATACCGAAGTATGTTCAGTAAAATATCCAATTCATACTCTTGCAACCGATACCCTTACTTTGATTCAATCAATCTTTTTCAAATCAATACTAAAAGTTATAAATTTTTATGGAAAGTTAGAGAAATGTGTTATGAATCTATTGGTTTAAAAATTAGGCCATTTGAAGGTCGGATGACAAAGTTATAGCCAAATGAGTCAGAGGTGTTCAAGTCTGGGAAGACCTGCTCGTCACGATCGCGACTTTCGAAAATTTTTGCAGAGTCACGATCGTGACTCTTCATTTTTCTTCTACCTGACCTATTTTGGAAAAATAGACATAACTTTAACCAGAGATGTCTTATTAAGGTCATTCTTAGACCGTTTCGAAGAAGACTTCTAGACCTACAATTTCTATAGGACCTCAAAGAAAGTTTTTGCCTCTAAAAAGGTCAAATTTTCAATTTAATGTAGCTGTCTAGTATGTACATCCCATGCA
This sequence comes from Erythroxylum roraimae, assembly GCA_027568915.1. Taxonomy (NCBI): domain Eukaryota; kingdom Viridiplantae; phylum Streptophyta; class Magnoliopsida; order Malpighiales; family Erythroxylaceae; genus Erythroxylum; species Erythroxylum roraimae. The sequence continues at coordinate 17,540,256 of JAOSBL010000004.1, read as the reverse complement.
GCATTACTAAATTATAATGATCATATCTCTCAATTCCAAAATCCAAAAATTTCATATTTTATATCATTGGAAAGCTAGAAAGATAATCTACAACTTCCAAGAAGACAACTTTGTCTAATTCAACCTAGATCAATAAAGTTTTTCCCCAGAAGTTAGAACACTAATTCTTACCCCCATGAAAACTTGAAAATGCAATGAACAAACTTTGAGAGTCATGAGCAAAAACGCAATCATATTCCATTAGCATTAAAAGATAAGAGTTTTATAAAGCTTTAATGGGCATTTCAAGCCACATTACATCATTGTCTCCAAAAACCCAAAATAAAAAAGGTACTTGCACTAATAAACTTGAAATGCGACTAAAGCCTTGTGTTTACAAAATCTAGCTTAAAATACAAAATATGCATAATCGGAGTGAAGCCTTGTCTCTCACGCTCACTCGATCTCTTGCTCATCACCTGAAGATGGGAAGGAATGGGGGGTGAACTTGAAAGCTCGTGTTTAACAAGTTTATAACGAGTAACAAGCAAAATCATTCAAAAAGTTCATTGTCATAGAAAATTCTTATTGAATCATAAAACACATGTTTCTCAAATTCTTGTCATATAATCAAATTCACAAACAACATAATTTATGCATTCTTCATCTTGTTCACAAATCATAAACACATAAGCACATCAGAATGGTTTGGGTAGGTTCATAAAGAGAACGTATTAATACAATTCCATAAAATGGTCTTGTGTGGCCGTGAACAGAACGTACTATCACAATCCCACATAATAGTTTTGCGTAGCTGTGAACTGAGGGGAGTCCGTGAAAGAGCTCCATGTCACTAGCGGACAGGTGGGAGAAGCCTTTAGTTGAAGTGCACTTGACATACAGAACGGACCACTCCAAACCCACATAATCATGCATTTCACAACTTGTAAATGTATTGCCCAAAATGGCACATTTCTGAAACATGATTTTTCATAAACATGAAACATTTCAAAACCATTTTCCATAACCATTTCACAATTCATCATCAAAATTCATACACCAAACATGTAGTAATTTCTCAAATCATTTAAAGCAATAAATGTAACATTTATGAAGCAATTGAAATCATTTTACTTACTTGATTTAAAAGAAAACATTAGTGGCTCATTGACTCTATTATAAACATGAAACCCACCTTGAATTCCTTGTTTAATGCTTGTTCAAAGGTGTCTCTCCTCTTGCTCCTCTAGCCTTTCTTAATTCCCTTTATCAATGACAAAAATTTTCATTCAATAGGAATTCAAATTGGAGAACCCAAAGAAACATATGCATAAAATTGATCCTAGAAAGCTTAAACACATGCATTTCCTATGCTTCTTGAACTAAAGCCCTTCCAAAAATTCAAAAGATTCAAAATGCACTTACCTTGAATCTTCAGCAATTAGTGAGTTTCTTGGCTCAAATGAAAGCTCTTTTCTTCCTCTTCCTTTTTCTCTTCTTGAACAACCTCAAAATCTCTCTTGAAGACTAAGAAAAGATCAACCCTAACTTAGTTTTCTCTTCTTTTCTCTCTTCTTCATGACTTCTCTCTCTCTTCTTCTTCTCTCTCAATTCATGTTTTTCTTTCTCTTAAATGCAAGACCACATTTTTTCTACCACTTCTACCCTTAATAAGCATAAAATGTCCATTTTGCCCTTCCTTATAAGCTTATAGTCTTTCATCCTCAAGTGTCTTGCCAAAAATACCCTTGAACATTCTTATAACCTTAACACTTTAATTCCATTAACCCATGCAATAAATTCTACTAACTTTGACATAATTAAGTAACTCCAAAAATTTAATCTATCAAAACCTCAAAAATTATTTAAATCATGTTTAATAATAATAATAATAAATTAGGAGGCCAACATGTTTCGTTGGGAAGAAGCATATTTGGAGTGGTGAACTCTCAGTTTTGAAGAGGAGAAGGGACAAAGCTCTATTCCTTTGGAGACTCATAGAGGGCTAGCTTCCTTATGCTAATAAGAAGGTGACATCGACGTCGAATAATTCGGTTAAGCATTATCATTGTTTGTTGTTCGTTCTCTTAGGGATTGATTATGTTATCCTATGTTTAATATTTGAGTGTTGTGTAAGAATGATTGAATACTCTATTTGATTATTTTTATGTAAGAACCCATTGCTAGAATCTTCAATAAAATCCGTAATTCATCATCATCATCATACCCCGAAGTCCCGCACTGAAGCAGGGTCTAGGGGGGCTGATAGTACGCAGCCTTACCCCTACATTGTAGAGAGGCTGTTTCCAGTAGGCCTACATGCATATGTGACATGATAATAGAGATGTAGAGTACAAGAAATAAATACGTAAAGATTGGTAGTACATTTAAATATATATACCTGATGGAGACCATAATCTGCTATTACCTTTTGCCTTGCCAAGACCAGCTTTTCTTGTTGCTATCTGCGCTATGAGTCTTCCCTAATCAGTGCCCTGAGCTTGCGGCAATCCTACAGTTTTATTCGTCCAGTGTAGGAATCTCCCTATACACCTGATAAAAAGGGAGAGATGAGGCACGAGGGCTCTATGGTATGTTGTTTACCCTTATCCTATCACGCCAGATTGTTCTAATCCGAGCCACTCGTGGTGAGTGCCAACTCTGACATATCTCTCTTGATCACCTCCCTCCAGGTCTTATAAGGCCTCCCTCTCCTCCTCTTGTAGTCACTAAGGCTCTCTTTGGTTTAGACGTTAATAATGGGATGGGATGGAACGTAACACACTTCTATCGTTTGTTTGAGGGTTTCATAATAGAATGGAATGAATTGGGATGGAAGCAGAGGGTTTCATGTTATGTTCCATTCCATCCTAAACAGTGAAAATAAGAAACCTCCAATTCGGAGGGTTTAGGATGGAACGTAAACTAATAAGTACATACTACGTAATATACCCTCAATAATTCTTCTTAATACCAACTCTGAACAAATCATAATATTAATATATTAAATAGAATATAATA
>JAOSBL010000004.1:17527015-17537156 GCA_027568915.1 Erythroxylum roraimae | reverse complement strand
AATAGAATAATAATAATAATAATTGTAAATATAAAAAATACAAACAAAAGTAATAATAGTAATACAAAAAATACAGATAAATATAATAATTAATGATGAATAATACAAATAATAAGACTAATACTAATAATAATAAAGATTCTACCGATAACAGTAATATAAAATATTAAAGATAACTATTATTGTTAATAATAGTACAAACCTAAAAGAATCACAGCAGAATCCTAATTAACGACGATGTAATAATAAAGATGGCAGAGAGACGGTACTCACAGCGGGGCGGGTTGAAATTCATTTATGGCAACTAATGGTTTCAAATCATTAGAGATAACATAACCTAGGTTAAATGACCCAAGTTTGTGTCTTTGTTGCCTTGTTTAATCTGCTTTCCTAACTAGTAATGCGGTTGCCCAATTAAATCTAGAGAGCTTATTGTAGGATGTTCAATAAGTAGGTTTAATTAACGAGCTTTTCTTAATTAAACAAGACTTAAGGGAAAATTGGGGTTAATAGAGCTTATTGTTAACCTACGATTAATAGTTTATAAGAGAGGCATAAGAATAACAATTCAATGAAATATGTTCAACTGTATGTAGGTCGAGATTGACCCGATGATCGAGTCCCTAACAAATTCATCACTTTCATCATTTTTAGGTTGTTTGATTTAATTTGCTTTTGTTAGTTTAGTTTCATTTTATTTTCTCACTTGAACCAAACCAAAACCCCCCATAACCTAAACACAGATTATTTTCTTAACAAAATCTAACCGAACACTCTCTTTGGGATCAACCTAGACTCGCCACTGTTATAGTTGTAGGTCTAGTTATTTTGAGTAGTGATATGATGCACTACATCAATTTTGGCACCGTTACTAGGGAGTATGGTGCTTTAGTTTTTGTTCTTGATTTTAATTGATATTTTGTCTATATTTGTTTATAATTAGTTTCTTTTTAGTTATTTCTTAATCTTTTCACTTTTTGTTTAGTATTTGTGAAAAAAAATTATGGAAGGAAGTAACTTTTGTTATCACTCATATTCTTAATCTTATGACCAAGTTTGGATTGATCATATGAACTTTAGTTATGGATGGGAGAATCAACATAATTATTTCCTTGATAGTTTACAGGACACGCAACAATTCCCGCATATATCAAAAACCCCTTCTTCCAGTTAAGGTAAATCTCTGGACAACTTTTTCAAAACTTTTATTGCTAACAATCTTCAATTTCAACAAGGTATGCAACAGCTTCAATAGGGTATACAACAATTTCAACAAAATACTCTACAATTTCAGCAGGAGGAAAGGAAATTTTGTTCTAGTTTCCAAAATTTGGAGAGCCAACGAAACTTAGGTACATCTTTGAAAGAATTGATTAATATTATGAATGTTAATACTTTGTAATTTCAACAAGGTGTACAACAGTTTCATCAAGGTGTATAGCAGTAGTCCCAGCCGGACATGATGCAATTCTACCAAGATACAACGTCTAGACTCCAGAACTTGGCAACTTAAATGGGTCAGATGATTGAAACTCTTGACCGCTTAGCATCACAAGCAAAGAGGAGTAGTAATATCAACCTGAGGTATACTCAGTGGGCGCTAGTGGAGAAACCTTACAGAGTGAGTAGGAGCTTGAGAATCTTGAGAGAACTACTCAAGGAATTGCTTGTGTCGAAGAAGTGGAGAAGGAGCTCAAAGAAGAAAAGGAAATATCATTTAGCTCAGAGGTAAATACTAAGTCCCTTATTGTTTTTATAATTAATTCTTCACCTTTACATAGAAGAATGGAGGAATTAGATAAGGAGGAAAAAGGTGAAAAGAGATTCGAGATATTCCAAAAGTGCTGAAATTCAGTAAAGATTGGAAATCTAAAGATAAGGAAGACACTGGAGGTGAATGATCATCAACTTAAGCCCTATTCTGAACAACCTCACATGGAGAGAGTGCAGACTGTGACACCAGAAGATCATAATTTCATCATGTGAGGAAAGTATAAAGTTGAGCCAGCGACACTAAACAAAGACACTTCTTAGGAGGCAACTCAAAGGAAGTTAATTTCTTTTCTTTACATTTTCACATTTCTTTTTATATGCCTATGTGTTTTTAAGCTTGTTTGTCCTTACTTGTTTTTAAGTTTTCAACGAAATGAGAGACAGAAACAAACAAACAATTTCTATTTTTCTATTGCTTCTAGGATTATATAGTCATAATTAGAGAGTGAATTGACTAGAAGAATCCATATCAACTTAAAAGAGAGTGAATTGACTAGAAGAATCCATATCTATTTTAATATACTTATGTTAATTTCAAAATTTCCATTTCAACCAATCCATATTCAATTGCTTAATTTTCTGTTTAGTTTTAGTTTCATTTTCATCACATTTTTAGACCTTAGACAAAGTTAGTATCTAATTAATTTAGTTAATTCCTCGTGGGACCAACACCTCAACTACTACGCTTACGATCCATGCGCTTGTAGAACGTTGAGGGTTTTATAGAATTAAAACTTACTCAACAGCAGTCCTGTATAATGTGGAATTAAAGTAGGAATCATTTCACAAGCAGCTCGCCCATAGTACAATTTAAGGCTAGTCATTCTTATCACAATTCATGTCCAATAGCTATTAGATTCTAGAACATATGGAAATTGTATATGTACATTTAAAGAATAGGTGCAAAACAAATTTAGGTTTAGCTTTACACAATACACATAGGTGGTCAGTACCGCAGATGCATCTGTCCTTTGTGTATAGCCTATCCAAGGCAGTTCACTAGCAAGTAACAGAGGCCTTAGGAATAGAAAAGTTGTATCGAACCAATTTATCCTAGCTGATTCTAGAAAAGTGACCTCTGAACTGGTTCATATAGGAGGCTTTAGTGAAAATGTCAGTGTTATGTAGTTTCCAAACTAGGAAGTCAATGTTTATGGGGAAAGAACTATAGTTAGGCAAGTTAGAAATTAGGAGGGACATCCCTTAAGTGAAGCACATCTAGGTGTTATTACTAACGATTCCCACGAATTTTGAATTAAGAACTAATTTAGATATAAAGAATTTAGATCTAATCAATGGTATAAAGGATTAATATGCACCAATTATCAAACCAAAATCGAGTATCTTGCCCAGTTCCTATCTGCATTATAATGAATGGATAAATTTATTCTCTCATTTGGAGAATTTCAATAAATGGATAAGACTGATGATTTTACTTTACGAAGGCACTCAAAATGGTTGGCTATGTTTGATCACTTAGAAATGCATGACTCGGAACTAGGATTGAAACTAGATCACTGGATGGAATTGAACTAGCTTAGGCCCGCTCCCAAAAAATGAAGAAAGACTTGTCAAAAATCGGATTAACCCATTGAAGAAGATCGGATCCAACCAAAGTGTGTCAACCATTCGTCTCAATATTGCCTTCTCACCCAGGCATTCAAAGCAAGCAAGCGAAAATTTACTAAAGAGTAGCTCCATTCTCTTTCAGGTTCTAAAAGTTATTGTTATTTAGATAATTGGAATGTACCTATCTAATCTAAGTCAACTCCTTGTCAGTGAGCTGCCTCTAAATCTATTTAGCTAGAAGCATTATATTATTAGTCTTCAAGGACACTAACCCTAGGCCTCCTTCATGAATGGGAGAGCAAACCTTAACCAATTTCAACTTAGCTATATGGGAGTTATCAGTGTTACTATTCCAAATGAATCTTTTCATCATTCTTTCTAGCTCCTTCATTACTCTTTTAGGAAGGATCATATATGAACCCCAGTGAGTGTGTAGGTTAAATAATATAATTTTTATGAGCTGAACTCTACATGCTAGAGTAAGAAAAAAAAATTCCACGCAAATATCCTTTTTTCAGTAAGCTTAATGATCATATTGCAATAAGATAATTTAGGCTTTTTAGGGAATATAGGTAATCCAAGTAAGTAAATGGCGGTTCCTAGAATTGCATACCTGATATCCCCTCTAAAGAGTGTTAATATTTGTAACTCCACCATAAACCATTAGTTTGCTTTCTCAGAAGTTGACTTGTGGACCAGACATAGAGGAGAACATCTTAAGGGAATTCACGATAATTTCTAGAGATTGTGGATTTTGGTTGCAAAATTATAGTAGATCATTAATATAACTCAAATAGAAAAGCTTCAACCCTTTACAATTATAATGATATTTGAAGGAAACATAATTTGAAATGTTCTTCTCTGTGATTCTATAAATGATTTCCATAGTAATGGTCAAGAGGTAAGGAGACAGTACGTCATCTTATCTAATGCCTTCAGTGCCTATCAAGAGGAGGGTTGGTTCACCACTAATCAGGGAATTATCATATATGGTGGTGACATAAACTTTGATGTATGAGATGAATAGGTCTAAAAAATTAAAGGCCTTTAAACAATTTAATATAAACTCCTATTCTAAAGAATTGAATGCCTTATATAATTCCATTTTTAAAGAGTGAATTTTAATGGCATTGTTTGTATGGTAATCCTTGAAAAGCTTATGTACAAGTAGAAGATTATCCCCCATCCTTCTATTATTAATGAAGGCACCCTGGTAATAATTAGTGATAGAAGTCAGCACCTGCCTGAATCTGGTACCTAAACTTTTAACAATAACTTTGTATATCAAGTTGTAGCAAGCTACAAGTCTGAAGTCTTAGATGAACTTAGGATTTTTTTTTGTTTTGGGGATTAAGCACAAGTAAGTCTTGTTTAACTCCTTCAAAATATTTTAGCTATTAAAGAATTCTTTAACATAACCAATCACTAAACCACCAGTAATTTCCCAAGCGTTTTGAAAAATATATGCATTAAAATTGTTTGGGCTAGGGGTTTTATTAGGTTTAAGCATAAATATAACCTTTTTTATTTCATTTGAAGAGACTGGTTTGATGAGCATAGAGCAAACTTCAGGATCAATACGAAAGGGGAAGAATTCATTGATGTCCTGAATAGAAGAGAAGCAAGAAGAGGAGGTTCCTAACAACATTTTATAAAAATTAAAGGCAATTTCCTTCACAGAGGCTTAATCCTTATGAGGACTACTTTTAATGTCCAGTAGTACATTTATCTTGTTAGTCTTTCTCTAGGAGGTTATTGAAGAAGGATCTAGTAAACTTGTCCCCATCCTTGAGCTAGTGTAATCTAGCCTTTTGCCTAAGGAATGAATTATGGCAAGAAAGAGTAGTAAAATAGTCCTTTAAAGCATGATCCTCTAGAACTCTAAGTTCAGCATTATAAGGGGAGTTGTATATCTCAGCCTAATAGTTTAGGAGTTAATTCTTGGCATTCTTAAGTTACATTTCAGCAACTGGACAAGAGACACTTTTCAGACATTTGGGTTCCTCCTTCACCTTCTTAATTTTCTTAACAAGTTGATATGCCTTACACCCACGAATGTGTGTATTGCTTCTCTTTCTTACAGCTTCTTACAATCCATCCACCAAAGTCATGAGATTGTAAATCTAAATGGAGATTTACAAGATGAGTTGATAGACAAACCTTGAAACTTAATTATCGAGTGATCAGAAAATAAGTGAGTGCCAAAGTGATCGCAGCTTCTAGGAAACTTATCCAACCAAGAATTGATGAAAACTCTACTAAGTTTCTTTAAAGCTAAATCCATTATTCTTATTAGACCAAATAAAAAGATTCCCACTAAAGCTAAGATTAGTGATTCCAGCCTGGCATTAATAGAGGAAAGTTTGTTACCATTTGTGTTCATTGTAATATTGAGTCTATTAGCTTCTTTAAATTTAAGAATACAATTAAATTTAAGAATACCAAGTCACTCCAAAGAAGATTCCTTTGATAGCTGATATTAGCAGCATATCTAATAGAGATAATGAAGGAGAAAGGGAAGATAAATGAGGTATAATGTAAATGCAAAAGTTGGCTAGAGCTATGAGATAGAAATTAAAGTAGAATCATATCCATTAATCACTCTACCATTAAAATAGTGAGAGTGATGAGAAATGAAACTCCATTTATTTCCCAGTAAGGCAAGCTCATCGGAGGGTTGCAAAGTCAAACACAGACTACATTTCGTTTAAGGGTTACATAGTGTATTTGAATGCACATATAAGTTGAAATAAGAAATTGGCGAAGAAAAGATAAAAACATGGCAAGGCAAGGCGGCTTGACATGTTCTTGCTTATGATGATTAATTAATAAAAGGAGTGGAGTAGCATTAAGGTTGATAATTCAATAAAGAGGTGACAAGTTAGTGTCAGGAAGCAAGGATTCCCCTTTCTTTGATGACATACAGCCCTTTTTCCCGTGGTTATGGTCAAAAGTATAATGGTAGGGGCAAGGAGAGCGTATATGACCATAATGATGAGATGAGAAAAAGCTGAAAAGAGAGTTAATTACAATCTTTTATACCTTAATTTGTAAAAAAAAAGAAAATATTAAGTGGAGGTTAGGAGTCTTTCGTTTAGCCATTAATCCCGACAATGTAGCTTTTATCCTTGAAGTTAAAGTTTGTGAGAGCACTTGTTCAAATATTATATTTTTTCTGTAATTGAGGCTCCATTTTTCAAAAAAAAAAAAAACTATGGATTACTACTGTGGACTTCGTTGCTCCTATTTATGCTCTTAACAATTAGATGATAATAAAATACAAATTGTAATTTTGACAACTCACGTATTTAACCGTACCTTTGTATGAACGCAATTTGTTTTTTTTTTTTTGGTAAAACGCAATTTGTTTTTTGTTACACTAAAAAGCACGTTCACAGGGACAGGAAAGAAGGAAATTGAATATTCTTTCGTAGCTGGATTTAGCTTGATGGGGACCTTGCAATGCGTCTGTCGAGGTATCCTGACTCCTCGACTTTCTGTCAGCTCCTGTTTCGTAATCGTCTCTCGTACTGGTGACTCACACGAAAAATATAAATAAATAACTTAATAAATTAAATAATAAAGAGGAAAATGCTAAAAGATTTATGAAACAAATAAGATTTCTTTACGATAGGTTCTTTATCGGGTTCTTGTCACTTTAAAGTTTTCTATTATGGACTATGTTTATATCATTTCAATTCTTCTTATGTTTCTTTTTTCTTTCTCTTATATGTAGTTTCTAAATATAATCTTTTTGCATCTTCTTACTGGAACATCTAAGTGTGTCTCTTCTTAGTATGTCCAAATAATCTAAGCTTTTTTTCTCTTAAAATTTTAATAATATTAATCATCTTTAATTCGTCCCCTTATTAATTCGTCCCCTTACCATTCTATTCATGAAATTATCTCTTTACCCAACATCCACTATAACATCCTCTGGATGTTATGAATATCATTCTGGCCTTAGTATTATATTGAGTTTTGGTACGGTACTGTACCAGTACCCGTTAATACTAAGTATCTTTTCAGGTAATTCTTTAAATTTATGAAATAATCCTTGAATTTTTAAAAAAATTGCAAAACAATCAATTAATATATTGTACTGTATACTTTATAATTTTATATCAACTATATCTCCAAATATAAAATTTTATTTACAATAATTTTCAAATATTTCACTTATAAATAATAATCATAATTAATATGAGAAAAAGACAATCATCATACAAATACAAAATTAAGAACAATATAAAGTATTTAAAATATTACAATTTTATCATATAATAAATAATAATTACATCAAAATATCACATAAAAAGAACAATAAATATCCTTAACTCTCTAATCATTACAATTCTCAACAAGAATTCATGACGAGGAAACAACTAAGTAGAAATTAAACCTGAAATAAAAACATTTACAATTACATAAAATATATAGAATTTAACATATACATAAAATATAAATAAAATTAAAAGAAGAAGAGAAACAAAAACCTGGAACTTCATTCAATCGTCTACAGGAGGATGTTTGCTATAACTATACTGATCTCAATTATCATTTGGTACAAAATCCTCATCATTGAAAGAAGTCAAATCATCATTCAAATTCAATGCACTAAATGACATGTCAATACTTTCTCATTCAAGAATATCTTTCAATTCACTCACCTCTACCAAACACAGTTCCCCAGAAACTCAATCCCCCAAAAGATCAATATTATCAATTCAAATTGGATCTATTCAACTACTTGTTCTATTAAGAGTCCTAGTATACAATAAAATTTAATTATTAAAAAATTATAAGAACTTATATCTAAATTAATAATGATAATAACGTTCCTTTTTTGAAGCTTTAAATTGTAACAAATGAAGACTAAGTCATTCAATCTTTTGTGCTTTAATCTATTCCTTTTCTTGGAATAGATTAATTTAAATGTGCTCTATTTCCTTTCACAGCCTGTTGCACTTACACATTGATTTAAAATTCAAATTACAAACCTTTGTAATACTGGAATATCAATTCCAAATTGATTTCACCAAGAAACTGTAAATCGTAAGACAACAAAAGTAGTGTTTTAAACAAAATGAAGTGATAATTAATTTTCAACAAGTAAGAAAAAGGAAAAAGCTAATATCTAGAGAAAGTTTTGCTCATTGTCGAATAGCAATTAGCATCCCAAAATCTCAAAAAAACTGCTTATAAAGCTCCATTTATAAGTTTAGGATATCTTGCATCATCCTATGGGCAACAACTATTGTAATAGTTAATAACATTCCCCTGTTAACTTCATATTTTTTTGTAAAACCTAGACTGAAATAGACAATAGAATTTAAAAATGCTCGCAGCTGCAAACAATAGAGAATAAAGTTATTTTTCTCATCTATCATTAATGACTGCAAGATAAGATGTTTATAAAGAAGACTTATTTTCCAAATTGGCCTTAATTGCTTCCTTCAACCTCTTCATGGCATCAAGAAAATTACTCATTGTTTCCTTTTTATTACTATAAACCAAATGAAGCATTCTCACCAAAGACTCACAAGCTTGGATAATATATTAGCATTGAGACCAAAATTCAGTATCTTCAAGTATAATCATGGAAACCTCCATTTTAGCATTCCATTTTAGCATTAGACCTAGCATGTTAAAATGCAACCCACTTATCATTTATAAATATTTGTCAATTCTTTCTTCATCGTAACAAAACATTGAAGTAATAAGAAATTCTTTACAAATCTTGTCACGGTAGGATGACACAACTTCCTATCATTGGTAAAATCCTTTCTCATTAAATTCAACACTTATGCATGATTATAGATAAATTTGGTTACCTTTTTAGCTTTCTACACAGTCTCACCAATAATAAGAAAATACCTAGCATGTCCTATATTTTCCAGCATTAAGTCAATGCAATGTGAAGCATAAGGAGTCTAGAAAAAATACTTATTTTGTAACCTTTTTCCTGCTACTTTATAAGCGGAATTATTCTCATTAATGAACTGAACAATATTTTCTAGCCTTGATTCATTCACAACTTCATTGAATATCTCAAATAAAAGTATCAATATTCCTAATATGACCAGATACATCAATAGACTTAAACAAATTGAATCTTTTGTAGAATAAACCAAAAAATTAATAATATGCTCATATCTCCTATTTGTCCAACCATCACACATGATTGAACACCTATAAGTAGCTCAATCCATTCTTTTTTCTTCCAAATAAATTTAATTTCAAAAACTAAACAACTCAAAAGTTTACCTTTTGTACTCATCAATAGAAGAAGCTTTGTATCATTGACCATAAAAGGATATAGCATCCACCATAGGCTGATAATAGTAAGATTGGGAAGCATTGAATGCTGCACCTAAATTATATCGCCATCGAGTGATTGTCATATCTATATTGTGAGTCGTATCGTTTGATTGCATGATATTATGAATTGAAGGCTAGGCTCTAGGAGTTATTAGTAGTCCAAAAAAATTCATCATTTGCGTTATTCTTTTCCTAACATCAAGTCCAGGTGTAACATTCACTTGTTGTTAGGTAGGAACACTACCACTTTCAACATTTCTACTATCATCATGAAAATCAGCAAATGAACTTCCACTACTAATTTTATAATTCAATCTCTCCCTTCTATTTTTCTTTGATATTCTTCAAGTAAAGTTTTCATTTGTCACTTCACATCATTATTTACTTTTTCTATAAGATTCTGGTTGGGTTGGCCATACAAGGCCCAATTCCAGGCCCAGACATCGACGGCCCAGTCGTAGGTGATCATCTCCCATGC
>JAOSBL010000004.1:17507646-17518805 GCA_027568915.1 Erythroxylum roraimae | reverse complement strand
TGAATATGGTTGGTGGCTTGTGCAATGTTGATGGTTTATGTTGGATATATGAATGTGATTGGTGAACTGTGAAATGTTGATAAGAAAGCTTATGAAATGTGTCATGTGCATGACAAACCAGTTTTAGAAATGTGTCAATTAGGCAATTAGTTTTCAAGCCATGAATACATGTTATGTGGGTTTGTGGTAGTCCCTTAAGTAAGTCAAGTGCACTTGTCAATAGGCTTCTCCCGCCTGCTCGCTAGTGGCATGGAGCTCTTTCATGGACTCCCCTAAGCTCACGACTACACAAGACTGCTAAGCGAAAATGTGTAGTACGTTCTATTTTTTGATCCACCCAAAACCGTTTCCGATGTGCTTATGTGTTTTGGGACAACTTGATTATTACGTTGTGTTTGATGTTATGATTTGTTTGATTGAGTTGTGGAAATTTAGAAATATATGTTGCACGAACTTCAATGTGAACTTTGCTATAGAAATGAATAATTCAAAGGTTTTTGCTTGTTACCGATTATAAAACTATTACCCACGAGCGTCAAGCTCACCCCCTTTCCTTCCCATCCACAGGCGATGAGCAACATTCCGAGTGATCAAGTCAATCGTAAAGGCATCACTCCATTTGGGCATATTTTGTTCTTTGAAGTTAGATTTTTGTAAAACAATGCTTTAGTTGCATTTTGAGAAACTATTATTATTGGCAAATTTTGTATTTTGGATTAAGTTGTAAAGGGGCTCAAAATGCCCACTAAAGCGTTGTAAAACTCTTCATTTGATATGAATGAAATATTTACACATTATAGTGGTTTATGGCATTTCATGTTGTTGCATTGAAAATTCTAAGTTTTCATTGGGGTAGGATTTTGTGTTCTGACTTTGAGGGAATTAAGCCCTAATATAGAGTGAATTTGGCCAAGTTGTCTTCATAGAAGTTGTAGCTCGTCCTTTTAGCTTTCCAACGATACTAAGTTTACGATTTTTCGATTTCGGAGCTGAGAGATATGACCGTTTGAGTGAGGGATGTCGTGCAGGAAATGACACCCGAAGGTTACACGGCCAGACCGTCTGAAATCACACGGGCCGTATTTTTCGGGTGCGAAAGTGCCATTTTCACCCGAAGGTTACACGGCCTGACTGTGTGAATTCACACGGGCCATGTAAAAATCACACGAATCGTGTAAAATTCACACAGTCCGTGTGAATCCAGTACAGAAGCCCCATTCCCACCCGAAGGTTACACTGCCAGACCGTGTGAAATCACACGGGCCGTGTTTTTGACCCTCTAAATGATAGAATTTTAATTTTTGGTCCTCATGAAAGTTGTATCCCTAGATGTCTTCTTTCCAACCGTCAAAAACGAAGTCAATCCGACGTCCGTAGTGAGAGTTATGGCATTTGAGCCATGGCATGTTCAAGGTGAGTAAGAACATGAACATATCGGATTCGTTTGGCCATAACTCCTTCGTCCGACCTCCGATTGAGGCGATTCTTGAAGCGTTAGATTACTAACACGTTTTTCTACATCTCCATAAAAATTTATAGCCTTTGGATTTAAATTCAAAAAGATTGATTGGAAGGAAGTGAGAGGTCAGTTGGGAGAGCATGTTAGGACATGATTATACTTTGGTTTATGAAGCATATCTTCAGCTATAGAACTCCGTTTTAGTTAGTTCTTGCTCCAAAATAACCTAGAGACTAAGGGCTACAAGTTTGAAGAGTCAATTGTGAAATTTGAGATTCCAATAGGTGAGCCCACCCTTTGTGGCTTGAGATGTAATAAGAATGTTGAGAACCCGGTTATGGCTAATGAGAGTACAATGGCTTAACCCTACAAGGAAGAACACTCACACTCTACGTTTTCGAATGGTTGGGCTTCAAAAACGGGGCCCAACACAATATGTGTTTAATTCATATTCATGTTCTTCGAAGTTGATTTATACTGTTCATTATTATTTTCATTATTCCAAGCATTTGGATAGAAGAAGAATGGTTGATACACTTCATGATGGTTGTGGTAAATCATTTTTTTCAGTGATTAATGGATTTGAAGGTTCGATTCATGATTTTTATAATGTGATTATGCATGATTTGTAATATGTAATCATATTTTTGTGTATGGTTTTTGATTAGGGTATCACTTGATAAAGCAAACATATGCAAGAGGGGGGTGAACTGTGTGTGACTTGAAATTTTTTTGAAGTTACTATAAATTTATATAAACAATAGGAGCCTATTAAAAGTTAAAACGAAAGGAGCCCGTTAAAAACTAAAAACGAGAGGAGCCTACAAAATTTTAAACGAAAGAGGCCTCTTGCAAACTGAAAACAATAGTAACTAAAACTCGAAAATTTAAAAGTTAAGGAAAGAGAAAGAACGACACAACCAATTTATATTGGTTCAGTTTATAATGAAATCTATGTCCAGTCTCCAACTGTCTAACTTGAGTTTTTCACTAATAAATCTCCAAGTAGTAATTTTTTGAGCTTCTCCAAGCTCACAAGTACATATTTTTCTAGGTTCTTCAACCTTCCTCACTTGTAGTATTTAACAAGCCTCTACAAGCTTTCAAAAAATGAAAGTAATATTTGCTCAATATGAGCTTCAATGAATATTTATCTCTCTCTCAATAGAGTGTTTTTACTTTCTAAAGCTCAGTGGGTATAAATGTAACTTTTCTAGAACAACTGATGCTATTGGTGCATTTATGAAATCTAATGCGTGTTATCAAATGCAATAGTTCTCCCTTAAATGGAAATTCCTTTCAACTAGTCGTTGCTTCTGAATCAACTTTAATTATGTTAAAACGTCTTTCTCATTATCTTTGATAGAATCTTCAAGTATCTGGTTATTTTGAATAACCCTTTGACTGTGTCTTCGAAGCCACTGTCGAATTAGTTTAATAGAAGGATCCTTTGTCTATACAAAAATGATAGTAGTTTATCCATTCTAGATTTGTTGAAACTGTTTCTTAACATCAGAGTGAGTTTGTTAGATTGATCCCTGTAAAATAGGAATTTTTTTTAAAAGTGATAACTAAGTTATATGACCTTTTGTATATCGTTATCTTTAAGGATAAATCCAATAATTTTAAATTTTGAAACGTAACTAAATATTTATTGATTGTTATCATCAAAATCAATAATTTAAAAATCTTGAGCTAACAATCTTCCCCTTTTTGATGATGACAAGCAGTCATAAATATTTTTTCAAAAATTCAAATAACTAAAAAAGATTTCGAGAAATACTCGTAATCTTTACATGTCCTTACTCATAGTCACGATTAGAAAAAACCTTTCTTACTACCTTTAAGTAAGGAACCAATCGTTTGTTGAAAGATAACTTAGATGCAAACATATGAATATCAATTATCTATCACAGATAGAGTATATCACATATTTCAAAACACAAGAGCATTTCAAGAATTAGCAAAATATATCATTTTAACATATTTTAGCATTTCAATTAGCATAGACAATTTCATCAATCCATCAACAAATTTATCAACAGATTTGACATTTCAAAATTATCAAAGCAAAAATATATCTCCTTCTACTCTCCCCCCTTTGCCATTATCAAAAAGAAGGGGAAACAATCAAGGAAAATAACCATAAAGCAAGAAGAGTCAGAATAGCACAAAAATGCAAGTGTAAAATCATGGACATGCATAACCAAAAAAAAAAATATTCATAACATCACAAAACAAAATCATTAGCAGAAAACTTTAAGAAGAGTATGTGTTTTATAGAAAATATTCTTTGAGGGATTTAATAAGGCTTCTTAGTAGTAGCTGCATATCATCAACTTGATTCTGCATTTTGTTGGTCTGGCCACTCATCTCCCTCAATTGTTGTTGGATAACCAGACTGTTGGCTTAAGAATTAATAGGAGTCTGTCGCTCTAGAGTAAGACCCAAGACATTAGCTACCCTTTCAGTCCTCTTCTCCATCCACATGTTATCTTTCAGCTTATATCTAAATTGGAATGGAATTGATGAATGAAACTTACCATGCTCGTACCATTCTAAATTATCAAAATACACATCATAAGACGCAAATATCTTGGTTAGTAGCATCCCATAAGGCAAGCATCCTGTACTATTCTTGTGACTCTACTTATCCAACATAAACTGTATGATCATTGAGGGAAGGTTCATCTGATTACCTTTCAGCAAATTATAGACAATATATGTGTCTAGAAGACTGTATATTTCGACTGAACAACTCCTTCGAAAAATTAAGGTGGTAGAAATCGAAGCAAAGTATCTTTGAAGAAGATCCAACTGTCTACACCAGGATCTCCCATCTTAGGTGTGTTCAGCATTAAGACAGATGGATTGAACAACTTCTCCCAAATCCATATCAACAACACCCCACTTATGACATGGAAAGTCAGTTCGTCTAATTAGAGTTGTGCCCAGCAAATTCCCTAATATTTCTCCAGTCAACAAAATCTCATATTCTCGCACCTATGAGACAATTGCCTACTTGCCATTAATAATTTCTTTTCTCATATGCATATAAAATGATCGTACCTGTTCATCACATTCAGTCTGATTCAAGTTTAGGAAATTGTGTTAGCCAATAGATAAAAGATAAGGAAAAACAGGAATACCTATGTCATCAAACAACACAGGAGGCAAAATTTGCCCAACAACCACCTTTCTTTTCTTGTAGCGCATTTTGTATTTCGCTTCAGCTTCCATCGATTGAAACATTTGTTATAGTGCTGAAGATTCTCCATTCTTTTCTGCAAAGATTTTCCTTTTCTTCGATCTCTTGCCCTTAGGAATTTCTTCAAAGAGAGATTCTTCCCTAGTGATAGGCTCTTCTTCAATTTCTTCAAGCATAGGCTCGTTATCTTTTCTTATTTCTTCTTTCTTTTTAATGATACTTCTTCTTTCCTTGATTCTTCTTTAAAGCTCATTTGTTTTTTAACCACAGGCATTTTCTCAACCTACATAATATCTGGTCTTGAACTTGTGAGATATAGAAGTGAACCAATCATTCCTTTGTATTTTGTTTCATCAGTAGCTTTGCCGTCTTCATCCTTATCAAGCTTGGTTCCAATATACATTGGACTTCCCATAGGTTTGGCATTTTCAAAATGATATTTCTTGATAAGTTCCTTTATGTACTTATCTTGACTGATGAAAATTCCTTTTTTTGTTTGCTTGATTTATAATCCAAGAAAGAAGGATAGTTCACCTATCAAACTCCTCCTGCATTAAAGTTGAGAATGCTTCACAGAAAAATATATTAGTAGGACCAAATATTATGTCATTGATATATATTTGAACTATAAGTAAATCAATTTTCTTTTTCTTGATAAATAAAGTTTTGTACACCTTTCCTCTTTCAAATTTATTCTCAAGCAAGAAGTTACTTAACCTACCATACCATGCTCGAGGAGTCTGCTTTAGACCGTACAAAGCTTTTGTTAATTTCATCACATAATCTTGATGGCCTACGTCCTCAAAACCTGGAGGGTGCTTAGCAAACATTTCTTCGTTAATATATCCATTTAAAAAAGCATTTTTGACGTCCATTTGGAATAATTTAAATTTTCCATAGGATGTAAAAGCAAGTAAAATTCTGATAGACTTTAATCTAGCAACAGGAGTATAAGTCTCATCAAAATCAATACCTTTCTGTTGGTTATAACATTGAGCTACAAGTCTAGCTTTATTTCTTACCACCTACCATTTTTATCAAGTTTGACCAGTTCCAATGACTGACTTGTTTTGCAGATGGTGTACCAGATTCCAAACTTGGTTCCTTTCAAACTGGTTGAGTTCTTCTTTCATAGTTGAAATCCAGTTTTCATCAACAAGTGCCTCTTCAACAGTTTTTGGTTCTAGTTGTGAAACAAAAGCAATATAATTATTTTTAAAAGATGCTCTTGTTCTTAGGTCTTCTGAAGGGTTGCCCAGAATATACTGAAGTGTATCAAGACCTCTTCATTCTCTTAATGTTTTTCCTCTATAAGTATCTGATTTCCTTTGAAGTATAGGAGCCAATTAAGTTGTACTTGGAGAAGGAGCCTTCTCTGTCCTTGTTTCAGAAGGACTTTCTTGATCTTGTGAATTGGAAGGTGCTACTGATACAGTTTAAGTTTGTGGTGTATTTTTAGGGACCAAAGGATGCTCTTCTTCATCTGAATCAGCAATTGCTATTGAGGTTGGTGATTCATCAAATAGTACATGTATTGATTCTTCTATCCTCTTAGTTATTTTGTTGTAGACTCTAAATCCTTTGCTATCAGTGCTGTATCCCAGAAATATGCCTTCATAAGACCTTGCATCAAATTTACCAAGGTTTTCCTTACCATTATTCAACACAAAACACATGCAGCCAAAAGCTAAAAAATAGACAACATTTGTCTTTCTTCCTTTCCATAGCTCATACGGGATATTTTTGAGAATAAGTCTTATATGATACCTATTCAAAATGTAACAAGCCATAGACACAGCTTTTACCCAGTAGCCATGAGGTAGACCACTTTCATATAGCATGGTCCTCGCCATATCAGCAAGGGTTATTTTTTTTCTTTTAACAACTTTATTCTACTGAGGAGTCCTTAGACATGAGAAATTGTAGTAATACCATTATCATCACAAAAATCTTAAAATTTTCTGTTATCGAATTCTCCTCCATGATTACTCCGAATTGAAGTAATGTAGTACCCTTTTTCAATCTGAATTTTTCTGCAAAACTTCTCAAAAACTTCAAAAGCATCACCCTTATTTGCTAGAAAATAAACCAATGCAAATCTAGAATAATCATCAATTATAATAAAATCATAGTATTTACCACCAAAACTTTAAGTTCTAGTAGGACCAAACAAGTCCATATGTATAAGCTCAAGAGGTTGGTTGGTAAATACAACATTCTTGGGTGGAAAGCTACTTTTGACGTGTTTTTCTTTTTCAGTATGCTTCACAAACTTGATTATTCTCAAAGTTCAAATTTAGTAGGCCTCTTACTAATTTATTCTAGGACAATTTTGATAAAATGCTCATGCTAGCATGTTCAAACTTTCTGTGCCAAATTAATGAGTCCTTGTCTAAAGAAACCAAACACTTAACTTTTTAAGAAGACATGTGTTCCAACTGAGCACAATATATATTCTGATTTCTAAGACCAATAAACACAATGTTATCATTATTATTATCAATTATTTCTCAAAGAGATGCATAGAATGTGACTCTATATCCCTTATCACATAACTGACTTACACTCAGTAGGTATGTTTCAAACCATTAACATAGAGAACATTATCAATAGAAGTAGAGTTCGAGGCAACAATTTTACCAATTCTAGTAACCTTTGCTTTAGCAAAGACAACATTACCTCCATCTTTGCTTTCAATATAGTTGAAGTGTGATATTTCACCTGTCATGTGTCTTAAGCAGCCACTGTCAACTATCCATTGGTTTTCTCTTGTCACTGTTTTGAAGCATATCTGCAAAATGTATTATCTCGATTTAGGTACCCAAACTTTTTTGGGTCCTTTCAGATTAGTAGTCTGACCTTTTAGTCTCCAAACATATATCTCAGATAATTTCTTCATTCTACGAATGTTACAAGAATGACTAATATGTCCATGTTTGCCATAGTAGAACCACAAAATAGATGAATTAGTGTTACTATCTTTTTGGCATGTAACAAGTTCCTGCTCTTTTGATTAAGGCTACTGTTGGTTTTAAGAAAGAAGCTCTTATATAGCTTAATATTATTATTTTCATCTATCCTATTCCTGTCTTATCAAAGACACCTTTTTCATTACAAGTAATGCATTAAGATTATCCATTCTATCAACAAAATTAGCAAGATCCTTTTCTAAAAATATGATTTTTCCCAGAATAATTTTCTTTTTCAAGTTCCAGTTCAGTAACCTTGTCTTCTATTTTTTTTTTTAACTTTTTCAAAATCATTCTCAAGCAATGCATTTTCTAACTGAGTCACTTTTTCTTCCAATACTTCTTTTTTGATACCTTTTGCTTATAATCATTCTCAAGAGATATATTCTTAGACAACAGGTTCTTATTCATAAATTCTAATGATTTAATTTTATTCTTCAAGGAAACATAGTTGTTTTTAGACGTCTTAACCTCTTTGAAATACTACACTATTAACTTTTTATACTAAACATACAGTTTATGATATGCATCTTGTAATTCATCAAATTTCATATTAGAGTCAGAACAATATACCTCATCTTCTTTTGATTCAACTATAAGACAAACATTGGTTACTTCTTCAGACTCTTCATCAAAAATTTCAAAATCTTCATAAGACCAAGTTACAGTTATAGTTTGCTTTTTGGTTCTTCTATTTTCAGTTTTGTCCTTTTAAAGAAGAAGGGGACATTCTGGTATGGTGTGTTCAGGTTTCTTGCAGTGATAATATATAATTTGAGTATTTTGTGTATTGCTACTGATACCATTGTCTTTTGATAGAACCTATTGTTTCTAGTCTTCTTATTTCCTTCTCTTTTCTTTATCAACTTCTTTTTGTAAAAGCGTGCATTTTTTTTACCATAAAATTGAATTCATCATCTCCATCTATTAGCAATTCAATGTCGCTTTCATCACCATTGGATGGAACTGATTCATCAATAGCTTTCAGAATCATTCCTCTTTTGTAGGAGGATCCTTCATCTTATCTAAGCTTTGTCTCATAGATCATCAAATTTCCTCTTAGCCAATCAAGTGAAATAGTGTCTAGATCCTTTGTAGTTTCTAGAGCTATTACTTTGGGTCTTCGTTCCTTTGGCATAGGCCTTAGGATATTTGTTATGAGCTCATTATTAGGATTTATCTTTCCCAAGTTCTTCAAGGCTATGATGATGTTGAATCGTCCAAAGAATCCATCTATGGTGTCTCCCTATTTCATGCCAATAGTTTCATATTGATGCACTAAAAGACTTATCATATATTTCTTTACCTCATTTGTTCCTTTAAAGGTAACCTAAAGTTTGTCCCACATTTCCTTTGTTGTAGAACAATATAATATCTTTTCATATTCTTCTTGAGAGAGTGCATAAATCAGATGATGTCTTGCTTTAGTATTCAGTTGTGCATTTCTTCTATCAGCATCAGTCCATAATTCTACATCATTAGTA
Source organism: Erythroxylum roraimae (assembly GCA_027568915.1). NCBI lineage: Eukaryota > Viridiplantae > Streptophyta > Magnoliopsida > Malpighiales > Erythroxylaceae > Erythroxylum > Erythroxylum roraimae. The sequence continues at coordinate 17,509,685 of JAOSBL010000004.1, read as the reverse complement.
GCAGGAGACGTAACTCCCATTTTGATAGCTTAACAAACTTCAATATCTACAGATTGGAGATAAATTGTCATTCTTTCCTTCCAACAGGAATAGTTGTTTCCATTAAAATAAGGAGGCTTTGTGATAGATTGTTAAGACTTCTTATGTTGTTTTCCATCATTTATCAGGTGCCGCAAAACACAATAAATGTGAAACCTGGCTTTGATATCAAATGATAAAGCAAACATATGTAAGAGGGGGGTGAATTGTGTGTGACTTGAAAATTTTTTCAAGTTACTATCAATTCATATAAACAATAGGAGTCTATTGAAAGTTAAAATGAAAGGAGTCTGTTAAGAATTAAAACGAGAGGAGCCTGCTAAAATTTTAAATGAAAGGGGCCTCTTGCAAATTGAAAACAACAGTAAATAAAATGTATAAATTTAAAAGTTAAGGAAAGAGAAAGAACGACACAAAAAATTTATACTGGTTCATATTATAAAGAAGTCTACATTTAGTCCCCAAGTGTCCAAGTTGAGTGTTTCACTAATAAATCTCTAACTAGTAATTTGATGAGCCTCTCCAGGTTCACAAGTACATATTTTTCAAGGTTCTTCAACCTTCCTCACTAATAGTATTTAACAAGCCTCTACAAGCTATCAACAAATGAAAGTATGATTTATTCTATATGAGCTTCAATAAATATTTATCTCTCTCTCGATAGAGTGTTTTTACTCTCTAAAGCTCAGAGGGTATAGATGTAATTTTTCTAAAACAAGTACTGATGCTACTGGTGTATTTCTAAAATCTGATATGTGTTATCGAATGCAGTAGTTCTCTCTTAAATAAAAATTCCTTTCAACTAGTCGTTGCTTCTTAATCGACTTTGATTATGTTAAAATGTCTTTCTCATTATCTTTGATAGAATCTTCAAGTATCTGGTTGTTTTGAATATCCTTTTGACTATGTCTTCGAAGCCACTATCAAATTAGTTGAATAAAAGGATCCTTTATTTGTACAAAAACAATAGCAGCTTATCTATTCCAGATTTGTCGGAACTATTTCTTACTATCAGAGTGAGTCTGTTAGATTGATCCTTGTAAAATATGAAAACGTTTTTCTTTTTATTTAAAGAGATAACTAAGTTATATAACCTTTTGTATATCGTTATCTTTCAGGATAAATCCCATAATTTTGAATTTTGAATTTTGAACCCTACCTATTATTTATTGATTGTTATAATCAAAATCAATAATTTAAAAACCTTGAGGTAACATCGCTGAGAGGCCAATGATGCATGATTAGTTATGCGTTGATTTTACATTATATTATTGGTACCTTAAATGCGTTTGTCATGATTATGTGATTGATTTATGTATGTTATAATGTGAGATCTATGAGAGATGTATGTGATTGTTATGATTTGTAGATGCATTGTTTAATTGAGGCCAATGTGTGGTGTCACATTGGGGCAAAAAATAATGTGTCCTTGTGAGAATATCCAAAATTAGATTTGAAGTAATTTGTGTCTAGGACTAATATTTTAATCTATATAGTGATGATAGAAACAAATTTGTTGGCTGAGAAGAATATCTAAAACCTGTTTGAATAGATATAGGGCATTGTTTAATTTGTTTTGATATAATTAGATATTGCGTGAGGTGTTTTTATGTTTTGATATAATTATATATATGTGTATTGTATAATATTTTATTGATAAGTTCCTAGAGATCATATAGCACCATGTAGAAACAAATGATAAGTTTTTATCCTAATTGATGTAGATTTTCATGTTGTAATTGCGACTTTAGGTTGAGAGTTTGAGGAAGAGCATACGGACATAAAACAAGGTGTGAGCTTCAAGTAAAGAGCTGTTACAACATATGTTTGTTTGAGATTGACAATTTATGTTTAATTTTTAAGTTAAATTAATCTAATAATTATGATGTGCAAACAGTTACTCTAAAAAGTTAATGATGAAACTGTTATAAAACCGAAACAAAATTTCAGAGTATTTGGGAGAGAAGAATTATTCTTATAAAATCATACATCTTCCTTAC
>JAOSBL010000004.1:17494460-17507546 GCA_027568915.1 Erythroxylum roraimae | reverse complement strand
TAAAACCAAACCATCCTAATACACATGTGACCATCTACAATTAGGGGCACACCATATTATTTCTATCTTTTATAACAGAAACATAATTATTCGTGCTATTCTTGTGATAAGTTATTGCGAGATTGAGCTGAGAGTTGTAAGGAGGCATGTACATTTTGACTTTGTTACGGATGGCTATATGTCACAGACACATTATGATTGACTTGAATGACATTTCCAGCGATTGAATAGTTCTCTTGCAACTTCTAAACGTAAAGCAACCAAGGACCCTGAGATTGGAGACCCATTTTGTCCAACGGATTAGAAGAAAGATTAGGACAACTGTTTATTATAACAAGTACTATACCCCAATATAGGATAGAACTTCCACGTATGGCCAAGATCTCCAAGGATAGACCTTCAATTAGGAACTAGATGACAATGCTTGGAGAGGCAAAGCCAAGGAGAAGCCAATCTTTGGCACTTGGCCTGTAAATGGCCTTTTGTGGGGCAACATCAGATCTCTCTCCATTTGATTCGTAATTCTTATTTTGTATGTACATCAATTTTTTACGTCCGAAATCAAATCCCCAGAATTGTTCTTTAGAATCTTTATGATCATGGAAAATAAACATCCGCTTTCGTAGTGTAACTGTAATCGAAAGTCCAAATCAGGGGTTAAGGACATTACTTCTTGCTAGTTCCAACTTAAGTTCAGCGATCTAACTTCATGTTACTCGCTAGTCGACTCCATAGCAGCCTTGGCATTTACTAATAAATCAGTCCTATCTCAGTACATCATATAGTTCATATATATTTAAACAAGAACTAGGTGTAAGTAACTATCCATTATCATTACAATTCAATAATAAACAAGCAACAACCGTCTCAAGGAGGCCCTCAAGAACTTGTACATCTCACCTTCCCGTCCAGGCACTAAATCTGTCCCAAGACCTATGTACTCCGATCGGATAAATACTGAAAGTTTATTATCTCATCATTGTACACCTGGATAAATTTTTTCTTCAAATCACAATAACTTGAATACATATAATTGATTTCACTTCCCTATTTAAGATTTGATGCACCCCTAAATGCTCAATTATTAATACCAACTACAATTCCGAATGCATGCGACCGATTGACTAGACCCCTTTTTGGTGGAATCTGCCAAATAAATGTGTAAAGTTTCAAGAACAAAACTTGCTTTGCATACAGGAATTTACAGGATTTCTAACACCATCCACTCCATTTTGCATATTTATATTACATTGTAAACTGAAGTCGTTTATCAAGTATGGCCATGTACATATAGACATGAACAAAATAGTGTGACCGAATAAACCAAAACCAAAAATCAATGCAAAAAATAAGGGTGTTGATTACTTATACCAATTCCCTACCTTTCTTCAGTCCTCATTATTCATCAAGTTATATGTTGTCTTCTCACACATGCGCCAAAGCAGAATTATCTTCATTCTCTGGCATCTCTTTTTTGAAACCTTGGACCATTCAATCCAAAGGTTAGTCAAAATGCATCTTTAAGACGTAAAATCATCCCATATGTTATCAAACTTATTTGTCAAGGCCAGTAGCCTCGGACTTCCTCATGATTCTGAGCCTTTTGACAGAGTTAAGGAACATCCTGAACACAAAATGCAATTTAAAGAGAAAAAGGAGAATATTAGTTTCCCGATTAAGCCATGTCCATGGCTCTTAAGGAGCTATCAGATAAATAAGTTTGAAACAAATAGAGTACCCATACTCAAAAAGCATGGAACTTATTTAGTTTACATCTTTGAATGCATACCCCCATGGAACGTCTCCAGCCAGCATCCAATCACCTTCCTTGTCCTCGAAAGTGAGCACAAACTCAGATGATCCATCCAGCAAATTTGACCGTCGTGCCACATCTAACATCAAGTTGTGTTCTGGTGCAGTTGATCCTAAAATACAAATACAACATGGACATCAATTAAGTCATTAAACTCATCAAAAAACGTTAAACACAATAGTGGCTGCCAGATTGGACAAGTTATACCAAGTTCAGAAACTTAACATTTCCCCCACCAATAAATGCTATCGTAATTTCGGAGAAGCTCAAACTTTTCAAATGGATGTGCCAGTTGAAAGATAAGGATAACCTCATGAAGAAAATTTCTGGAGAAGCTCACAATTTCTTGCAAAGGAACAAGAAGTGGCAAATGGAGCATATACTCTCAAATTTTATAAACTTTAGCCATGTTGGAAAGATACATGAACTCTCAAAATCTTTCCAAAGATAGTTGTCTTATTGGTAGCATCTATGCTAAGTAATATGATTCACATTTCAACCGGTTTGGGCAAACATTAAATCTCAAGGAAGAATCACAGATTCACAATGTTAGTAAGACATGGTTTTTGACAGTCCTAGTGGGTTTCCTGCTTTATGATAAAGAAAACATCGACAAATGGAAGCCCAAGCTATCCTACAGAATAGTAGGACTACAAGATTAAGAAAACTCACCTAATGTACCAATTGTTGTGGTGGACTGGAGGAACATATCTTCCAAAGCACGAGCTAGTTTCCAGTAGCTCCCATGAGCATTTAGATCAACCTTTCTTCCAATGGGAATTCCATCCATGTTCACTTTGACAAACAAGGAGGCCTTAGCTTTGGCATTCATATGGTTCATGTTGCTTCCACTATTGATCTTCTCTAAAATAGTATTCTTGATTTTAGTTTTCTGATTCAGTGAGTTGAACTCGTCTGTGGCCAATGACTTTGCTTGGTTAACCAAGCTGTGCATTCTATAAGCTCTTATTGGAGGCCATCCAACAACATGACTACTCAAAAATTCAAAAATGAAACATTTTGCAGTTAATCTATGAACTAAAGGAAGAAAATTTCAATATTCAACTACAAAATATAAACTATACCTTACTGAACAGGAAAAGTAACTAAAATATGCACATTACAAAAGAGTAAAATAAAATGGGATGTACAAGTCAAGGGTATTGCCAGTCATGCCCCGTGGCCTTGGCTCATTGGTTAAGGTAGGGAGTGTATTAATTTGGCTGAAGATAAAGTCTTCTTAAAATAAAAATATCATCTTAAAATGTTAAACAAGCATAATGACAGACATCAAGTGCTACTAAGTTTTTCTCAACGCCCCTGTTTGGCGAACAGAGCAAGATCGCCAAGCACTTCAATTCTGACTACAGTTTGATCAATTATTGATCCATAATTTCAACCTCTCAATGAAAAAAAGTAATTCATCATAAATAGTAACAATAATCTTTCAAAATTTTACTCACCTCAGCCACATTATGTTAGATGTAGTCAATTGCTGTATAGTTATGCGTTAGATCTAACTGTTTAATTAGAAAAACAAAGGAGAAGTTGTGTTCTGCATGTCAATTGCCGAACATCTTAGGAACATTTCCCTTTCTTTATTTACAATCGCAATCTTTATCTTCAACCAGTTCATTGATAACACCTTAATTTAAAAGTACAGAACTTGATGGCGAATTCTACATTCCTGTACATTATCTTGACAAAAAAATATTCGACCTTCTTAAGCGAAGAAAAATTTGAATTCCTATACTATGGGATTTCTTTTTGGGGTGAGCAAGAAAGCAAAGCAGGAGCAACAGAATTGAAATGGACAATGAAGACGGGAAAAAAAATAATAAAAAGTGATGGTTGATGAAAAGCGTAGTTGTTTAACAAGTAAAACCAACAAAATGATACTACAGGAACCAATAAATCTAGGAGCAAATAGAAATACCAGGCAGAGGCATTATTAGGACCAGTCAAAGAATCAGCAGCCCTTTTGGTCCCAGATGTACCATTAGCTATGCTGAGCGTAGAAGAAGAAGACGACGAAGAAGAAGAAGAAGAGGAGGAGGAGGAGGAAGCAAAGAGCAGAGGTGGCAAGTCCTTAGCCGTCAGTATCCTCCCAGCTTGCTGGCCTCGGAAACCACCACCACCACCACCAAGACTCAACCCAAGACCAAGCTCAAGCTCAGCCTCATCTGGGCTCGAAGAGTCTTCCGAGGACATAACCCCGTTATCGTCACTTGACACCGTCGACATCGAACCACTAACACGGCCACCACCTCGCGGACCAACTTGCATTGAAATAAAGAAACCAATTTATCAAAAAGACAGGAACTTAAATGAGAGATCAACAAGAGGGGCGGTGTTAAGATTGCGATTGATACCGATGCTTCTATGTGTGTTTGATATCTTCTTGTGCTCTTAGGTTTGGTAGGTAGGCGTTTTGGGGGAAAAGAGGAGAGGAGTAAATAGGAAAGGTGAGGTTTGGTGTGGTGGGAGATACCGGAAGTGAAGGGAAGAGAGAGAAAGACAAGATTAGAAATTAGAAAGCGAGATTGATGATGAGAATGGACCCTACCTGTCTGCTCTTTTGCTCCGTCAGGTTTTCCATCATTTGTCCTCTCCCCCTTTCTTTCCCGTATTTTTTTTTTTGTTGGGTTACTCAGAAACTCTTGGCTTGGGTGATTAGATTCTTTCATTATCTACTAAATTTAATTCACACTACACGGGTATATAAAGGGTTTAAGAAATCGTTAAAAGGAAGTTATGTAACTTCTTACTTTAAATTAATAAAAACTAAATTTCAACTCAACCAACATAAAGCATAAAAGTGAGTAGAAGGTAACAATGCCACTCATAACCCATTGGAAAAATATCCCCCTATGCCATCATCATCTAAATTGGCTAGTGCTGTATTCCTGATAATACCAAGTCAAAATCATGTCCTCCCTCACGAGAAGGAAGTTGAAAGCCACTTGCCCCAACTTAACCACCAAGACGTGTACTCCGTACATTTATGATTTATTTAGTATTGTAAACGCATAAGAAATCTTCCAACTTGGAATGGCATTGAATAATCTTCGCTGTTGGTTCCTTATTTTAAAAGCTAAAAGGCCTCTTCAGGTGTTTGTGTTACCCAAAAAAAAAAAAAAGTCAGAACTCAACTAATCCATTGTTCAAACTCGATTATGTTTTACTTTTGTAGAGTTCGATCAAAGTATATTAATATCACACAGTTAGTGGCGTTCAAACAGTCCATGCACTTCACTTTGATTATATTATTTCTGAAAAAAAAAAAAACTAGTAATGTACTTGTACTCATGATGAAAGTTTGTGGAGTCGTCCAGGCTTTCATCCAGTCTTGGTTTTGTTATATTCCAAAGCATTCGGGATCCGTTTTGGTGATTTCTTTGTGTAATGTTCTTATGTCAACTTTTAAGCCTTAATATATTCTCTTCTACTTGAAAAAAAAAGCATCAGCAAACTATGGGCTTGTTATTCTTTTTATGTAATTTATACAGACAAGGAAATTCCTAAATGTTGGCCGAGCAAAGCAGCTTCAGGGCCATGAGATTACACATATATATATGTATTGTGATTATAAGGTGATATATTCAAGTCATAAAAACAACTTTTTGCTTCTCGCGGATAGTCTTGTGTAATAGTATCGATGACTTTATTTGTGTGTACGTGTATTGTAACTGTAACTGTAGATATAAAATCGCTGGATACATGACAAAGAAGTAGGATTACTTGATTAAACATCCAAAGCCTTTGGTTTCTGGCATCTAGAAGATGGATACCAACAAAAGCGTACAGTTGGTAGGATTAGATTAGGAACAAAAACAAACAAACCAAATCAAAGCGTTGCATGGACACCACCTAAAGCATAGAATTTTACTCGTGAGCTATGACGTGGGACCCTAGGTTATGAGTCTCTGACGACAACCCGACAAGGATGGGTCCCAATGTTGAATTGGTCGACACGTATGTAGTTAGGACCGAGTGGGTACGCCGTTGGTTGGTTGGTAAGTCGGTTGATGGGTCGTGTGTCCCCGTCCTCCTCCATCATGACTCACGAGGCATTCCTTTCCCGACCCCACTCCGTTACGTTCTTTCATTTATACGACAAGATATCGCATCTAACGCTCCCCCTAATTCAGCCAAGCGCTATACTAACCGACGGCTATTGTTTTCAGTACTGGCTTTAATCAGATGAGTTCAATTCTTATACATGCTTAAGTTTTGGTTACAGATAATGGGCTCCATGCATTTCAAAAATGTTCCAACGAACTCAAGTTGGCCTTATCTCGAAGCTTGTCTATTTCTTAAAAATTACTTTTTTTTTTTCTGATCTATCGTAAACAAAACGCCTTATATATGTTACAAGTTTTTGGGTTTCTTGGAACCATTGGAAACACTGAAAACAGAGAAAGAAAGTAGGGGTCAATGCTTAATGAAACGGTGTGGCTTTAGGCTTGCTGCGCAATTTTAACGGGGGATGTGATACAGACGGCGTAGGGTTGCTCTGCCTTGCTCCAAGGGAACACAGTAGACGGTCCCCCACGACTGACACCGTAAATACCATTCAAATGCCTTTTCTACTGTTTTATAAATAATTAGGGACCAAAGACTGTGAAAGAAGAAAAGGATAATTAGGGACCGAAAGCTGTGAAAGAAGAAAAGGAAGATATAATTAGGTATGAAACGAATCATTACGTCTTTCCACGCCTCACCTGCTGATTTGCTGACATGAACATAGGATTTGTTCAGACTTCTTCATTGCTATCACACCTGCCTCTGCCTCGGTAATTCCGAACCTTATATTTCTTCTCGCTCCAATCAGCTAACTCGCTATTTAATATTTTGTTAAAATATTTCATTTCAAATTTTACATTATATATTTTAATTCAAAACTTTGTCCTATTTTAATATTCTTAACGTGACTGACAAACGCTCCCATTTAAAAAATTGCATGATTTTTCCATTTTTATTAATATGAGTTGATTTTTTTTAACAAACACTTAGTAAATATATGTTTAAAATACAATTATTTTTATATTTGAAGTTACATAAAAAAAAAGATGTCCGGTAACACTTTTAAACATCAGTTTTTATATTATTATATTAATCATAATAGTTAAATATTAATAAAAATATTTTTAAATTATATTATTTAAACTTTAAAAAATTATAAAAGTAAAAAATTTAGAACAATATATTTTATTATCCCTTTAAATTTATCCCAAATGTTGAATATTTAAATCTATTCAATGCTCTAATATGATCACGCTCTATATATTTATGATTTAACTATTGATGGTCTTTTGAACAACTTAAGCATTCTTTGATTGGTCTTTCAAAACATAAAAGTCTCAATTCCATCCATTGTTAGCTATAACATACATTTATGATTTATTGGTCAAAAGTAAAATTTAAACACTAGAAAGCAAATTAAACATTAATGTTTCAATGTGTTTAATTTAAACTCTACTGTTTCTACAATGTGCATAAGAGACCCCAAGTAAATGAAAAGTTTGATAGAGTTAAAACTTCATCATTTAAATGCTACGTCAATGTTATTAATTGTTTACTATTAAATAATAAGTCTACTACCATGTGATATTTTGAGATCCATTATCTAAAATTTAGAATATAATTATTTATATAATTATCTAACAAAACTTATCCATTTGTTCCCTCTTCTAATAACCTTTCTTCCATACTAAACTCAATAAAGTATTAAGATCTAAGGCATTAGAATTTTGGGCATTCTTTAATAGATACGATGTTGACATGAGTAAAAAGATAAGCGACGTTGCTTAGATATCGGTTGCAATCTGAATTTTTCTTTTACTAAGTTAACTTTTAAAGTATTTATTTAATCATCTTTTAAAGCGTAGGAAAAAGTTATTCGTACTTTTACTGGAGTATTTTGTTTTGCATACTTATTTCCTTTTGGATGTTGCATTTTATTTTGTTTCCATTGGAAGATTGCCAAATAGAGCAGGCAAGGAAGTTTTCCAATTGTTACACCCTGATAAAAAAACTGGGTCATGCATTATTACTTGAACTTTAAAAGGTACTTTTATAGTATATTTGTTCTTGATTTTTGTGGTGTTAGTCAATGTAATCTTGCATTCTAAACTGAATAAAGAAAAGACAGACAAAGATAAGTTGGCATTGAGACAAAATGGCTGATAAGGAAGACGAAAACTAGGACAAATTACTAAGAGAGCTTAACCCTGTGTTAAGTGATTTGACGTGTGAAACCACATCTGATCCGCTAACAACACTTGGGTTTCTTGATTCGACCAAGAATAACTTTTTTTTATCAAAGAGATGGTAGAGGTCCAAGATGAAGTACTTCATTGGTTTATACTTTACTGTCCAAGCTCATGTTGTGTTAAACAATTATATAATTAATAATCTTTTTAATTTTAGAGAGTGAGTCCCATATATCACATGGCAGTGGACCCACTTTTTAATTGTAAAAAATTAATATATAATGTCATGTTAATATTGATATAACATTTAATTGAAAAAATTTTAATCATATCAAAATTTTCATCCAATTATGGTCTGTTCTACACCCTTTGGAAATGATAGGGTTCACATTGAGTACTTTGAAACGTTTGGATTCAACTTGAACTTTGGTGTAAACGTTGATGTTTTAAAATCTACTTTTAGTTGTTGTTTATTAAATAAGACGGTGTTTAGTCCCTTTAAGCTTAAAGTGAGTCCTACTAAATCTCATAATGTACATGTTCAATCATTTAAAATTAGACATTAGAAACAATTGATGTTTAGTTAATCATATCGCTAAATTAACTTAAGACATGTCACAAGGATATGTTTTTATTTAGATAAATTATATTTATAATTATGAACCTTAATTGATTTACAATATTAATTAGAGTTATCTCTCCCTTATTTAAATTTGGCCTTTGACAAATTAATATTATGATGAGGCAATTATTAATATATTAAAATTACAAAAGAAAACCAAAATCAATTAACCAGGACCTTAAACCCTAATATATTATACACCATTATTTCTTCTTCTTCTTCTTTTACTTCATGAGGGCCAATTTCTGTACCAACTAGCCTAAGTAGAGACCAACCCACATATACCAAGAGTTACAGAAAGTGTTAGCTTCAATATCTGCAATTGCTATGATAAGTTTGCCACATTAGTTGCTACAAGCAAATTTTCAAGTTTATGTACCCTTTGATCTTGCATATATTTTGATTCAATTTTTTAGGATCTTTTTTTGAAAAAGAAATAAGTCTTCTCCCTACTACTAGTCCTTCCTTTTATCATCATAAAAATAGTAACTTAAGCAAAGACCAATCCACGAATACTAAGAATTATTACATGATTGATAAAGGGTTAAGACTCAATATATGTAATTGTTATAATAAGTTTGTCACATTAGTTACTACTGCTATGAACCTCATGATTATATCACCTTTAATCTTGTCTATATTTGTTTCACTTCCTTTGAGTCTTTCTTTAAAGAAGAAATAACTCTTCTCTCTATTGCTAACCCTCTTTTATCACATTAAAATTAACAACACTGAAAATTATGTATCCAAAAACCTCGTCAAAAGTTGAGAAAAAACTCACCTTCATGCCAACAATGTATCAACAATTATGATTCTTGATAACCCAAGAAAGTGGTCAAAAATAAGACAAACTATATCTCTAGCACTAGCAAAAACAATAAATAACTTAAAATATGGGCTCAAACTATGACTTCTTCTCAGAGTATTAAAGCTTGTGAGCAACCTGCCAATACTAAAATCTCTTTTGCGAAGTCATGAATCAACCTCCCAACTCTTGAGTTTATGTTCAAGGTCAGGATCTATGACTTCAACGAACCAAGGTACAAGTTTAGGGTTTAAGATACGAGTTAATTTAATTTTAAAATATTTTTTAATGATTTAATAATTGTTATGCTAGAGTATTGATGAGAAAAAGTCAAGTTTGTATGATAGGCCATGTTTGTACAATTAATTATAAAATTAATAATAAGCTAATTTTAAAATAAATTAAAAATTTATGCATTCAGGGGGTAGTTCACAATTAAAATTTGTTTAAAATTTTAATTTTAATTTATCCTTTTCACTTTCTAGTATTTAACAACTTAGGTAAATAGGCAACAAAAAGGGTATATTCATGCTACAAAGATAGACATACAAAGGTTTAAGAGTTCCAAAGTAATGAGACATGAAATGAATAAAATGGCATGTTGAAAATTGTCAACTAAGATGTCATAGGACAACATCCTACAACAATCTTCTCCATAAAAAGAAATACATGCACAACTTAGGAGATACCATATGACGGAGCCTGTCAAACCTGTTTGATGAAGAAATTAAACAGTATCCTATAAGGAAAAGGAAATTTTATTGACAATATTCTCATGTACACATCTTCACTTTTGCTCCTCTAAAATATTATATCCTTTTGGTAGCATTTAGTGTATGTCGTACAAGTTGAAGATGGGAAAATATCTTAGAGGTAAATTTGTAGCATCTATTCCTTACCTTCTAGAAGGAGCATGTAAAAGTACATCCATTATTAGTATGTTCTAATCTTAAGGAAAGAAAAAGTATAACGAGTTATTTTATTTTAATTTAGTATTAGATTTAGGATCATATAAAAAATTTAGCAAGATAAACTAGAAATAAAGAAAAAATTAGAGAAAAAATTAGTAAATAGAATTAAATGGAGCACTTGTTGTAAGCATCCTTTGATGTTCAAGTCTTAACAGGGATGGATTAAGTACTACATTAAAGAAAGAGCTATGAAGATTGTATTATAGAAGTGTTCTAAAGGCAATCACCTTGCACTTATTGTACAAATCATTTTATGATTAATAAAGACATTTTTCATTATTTCGATGTTCATACATTTATGGATTTGATGTTGATCTTAAATTGATTTAATGAAGTCTTTGATACAAAACATAGTATGGAGGGAATCATGATGAGATCATGATAATGAGATTCCTATCATGTGTAATTATGTTAGTATCTAAACTTTTCCTAGTTATAAGATAAATGAGATGGAATATCATTAATCCGGATAGACTAGCACATGTTATACTCTTTGATTAGATCAAGCAGTAGATCTCATAAGCTGTAGACATGAGTTGTTTAGAGTTAACATATGGATGCTTACTAAGGGTAGTAAGTACATTGGATTGACCTAATATGAGACAATTATATGGATATTCTATTCCAGTGTCAATGATAATCTCATCATAGCAATGGTGTAAATATCCTTTGACTTGAGGTGCTCGAGGATATCTCGGATACTAATCCTGTGCTTTGGCTCCATTCATCGGTGCCTTTCAGGGGTTACTCATAGGGTAGTAATTGGGTACAGCTTGAGGTATTCAGAGGTAATTGAGTAGCTAATAAAGGATTCACCACTCTTGATAGAAGGAGATGATATCCACGACTTTTTGTTGGGGTTATTACTCAGGAGTCTCTAGCCAGAGCACTTCAATGATACATAGAGTAATGCGATCCTCAGGACAAGATCTAATAACACTTAGACTAGATGTGACATAGTTAGTCTAGCGAGAGTTGACACTTTGACCATACTCTGAACCAAGGGGGGTATAAATAATGAAAGGAAGAATTATATGGCAACATTACATATCGAAAGGTTCGTAGTCAAACTACTGACTTTGCAGTCAATTGGGGGTCATGACGTGTTGCTAGATACTGCTCTTGACTTATTTGAATTAAGTGTTAATTCAAGTGGCCAATATAACTGGGAACCTAATGGGTCACACACAGAAGAGATCCGAAGGAAGAGCAAAAAGATCTTGAATGGTGATTCAAGATATAAAAAAGTGTTTCGGGATTGTATCGCGATGTGATCATGATAGAAAATGTTGCATAGAATGGAATAGAAACAAGTATTGATGGCTTCCATTAATGCATGCTATTTATAGTCATTAACTTCTTATAAATTCCATTAATGCATGATATTCATTGTCATTAACTTCCCATAACTTCCATTAATGCATGTTATTCATGACCATTAACTTCTCATAACTTTCCATTGGTGATGGGGATTATGAAAGGCCAAATGGTGTAGAAAATAGAGAGACACAAGAAAAGAAAAAGAAAGGTTCTTTTTTTTACACACACACTTTCTCTCTCTAAATCTCTCAAGAGTTCTTGTCTTTGCTAGCGCAAAGAAAGAATTCTAGCCATCTCCTAGTGATGTTTCATCCTTCTATCTTCGTGTGGACTTTCATTAGAGACGACATGCATTGATCGTTGTGGTTTACAACAACCTAACGCGGGAAAGATTAAAGAATGAAGAAGATCGCCAGAAAGGTATGTAACCATCATACATTTCATGTTTTTGTTTTTCTATATCTATATGCATGAGTAGATATGGTTTTTGAGGTTCTGTTTTATTTCCACTGCATATATTGGATATATATTATGTATGAAATGCATAATCGGAACCTAACAGATTGGTTGGTTATATAAGAGAAGTCAATTTAAGAGCAAAAGATATGCAATTCATCACAGAAAGGACCAGGAAGAACTTCATTGTTTATTGAATGAGTAATGATGTTAGGTATCATAGTATTAGTATAGAAATTACAAAATGAGATAAATGAAAAAGAAATCCTTTTAAAATTATAAAGAAATAAATTTAGCACAAACCTCTATAACAAATTGCCTTTAGTTGGACGACTCCATTGCCACGTGGTCTTGATATGGGAAATGTGTAAGACACTAAATGCCTCTTTTTGGTCACTACAATGGATGCATTATACCAAATACCTTTGATAATTGGTTCGACAATAATATCTTTAAATGATTGACTAGTTTCGGCCTTGTCTATGGCCTTCTTGAGATTTTTATGTTAACAATATTATGGAGAGTTCCCTTAAAACATGACTTATTTGACTAAGCTATATTACTAAACTGCTTAGTAGCCTTGCCTTTCTCTATGCAACCAATTGACTTGACTCCTTTCCTTTGCTTTTATCTAGATTAACCTATATGCATTCATAAATAGAAAAGGATATAAAGGCCATTTACTTATTTGAAGCTACTGAATCTTCAAAATATAAAAACAAACATGTTTGAAATGCTCACAACTAACTAACATTTTCCACTTATCGGGAGAGATAGAAAAGGAGAACAATTCTACTTAGATATTGACAAGGTGTCGTTACCCTTGCAAATTAACCCTACACGAATAACAAGTAGTATATGAGAGTAGGGATCGTTCCCTCGAA
>JAOSBL010000004.1:17443105-17463690 GCA_027568915.1 Erythroxylum roraimae | reverse complement strand
TCATATTTATAATTTGAGTAATGAGCCATTAATGTGTTTTCAAAATCAAGAAGATAAAATGATTTCAATTACTTCATAAATGTTGCTTTTATTACTTTTAAATGGTTTGCGAAATTGCTATATGTTTTGGTGTGTGAAATTTTGATGATGAATTGTGAATTGCTACATGAAAGGGTTTTTCGAAAAATTGCATGTTCATGAAAAACAAGTTTGCAAAATTTTGCCATTTGGGCAATCCGTTTTCAAGTCATGAATCTCATGTTATGTGGGTTTGTGGTAGTCCCTCAAGAACCGTCACGTGCACGTTGAACCAAGAATAGGCTTCTCCTGCCTGCCCGCTAGTGGCACGGAGCTCCTTCAAGAACTCCCTTAAGTTTACGGCTACACAAGACCATTATATGAGAATGTGTAGTGCGTCATCAATATGAACCTACCCAAACCATTTCTGATGTGATTATATTTTCATGATTTGTGACAAGTTTTGATGAATTCATGATTTATGATGTTTATGAATTTCTTGATAATTGTGGATTTGGGAAATATGTGTTACATGGATTTCAATGTGAATTTTACAATGAAAATAAAGATTTCAATAGTTTTTGCTTGTTTCTCAGTTATAAACTTGTTACCCACGAGCGTTAAGCTCACCCCCTTTCCGTCCCATCCTCAGGTGAAGAGAATTAGATCAGGTGAAAGAAAGTCAAGGTATTCATTTGATTATGCATATTTTGTATTTTAAGTTGGATTGATGTAAATAAGACTTTAGACATACGTTGAGAATTATGGGATTTTTAGTATCTTTTGTTGTATTTCGGATTTTGATATTGATGATGTAATGTGGCTTGGAATGCCATTAAAGTTTGTAAACATTTTATCTTATGATGTTAATGACATATGAATTGTGTATGGATGATATGAGTTGAGTTGATGAACTTTGAATATGAATTGTTGTTATTTATATATAAGTGAATTAAGGAAAAGAAAGATAGGATTTGTAGTGAATGATAAGATGTTATTGAATATAAGGAGTCATATAAATTGAGCTTGAGTGTTGGATGAATTCCAATTGGAAGTTGAATTGTTTTGAATGATGTTGTAATAGAGGAAGTGAAGTTGGAATAAATTCCAAATTCCAAGTTTTCATAAGGGTAAAATGTGTATGCTGATTTCCAAGGGAAAACTGTATCGATCTATGTAGAATTAGCCAAAGTTGCCTTCATGAAAGTTTTATCTTGTCTTTCGATCTTGCCAACAATATAAAGTACGCAATTTTTGGATATCGGGGTTGAAAGTTATGATCATTACAAGTTAGGATGTCGTAGAGGATGTGTATCCCGAACAATTAGAGTATATGAAGCGTTATCGCACTAGAAAGAGTTGATTTTGGCAAGATTATGAGTAAAGGGGATGCTAGGATGGGTTTAGGATCCTTTGGAGGGGTATTGGAGGGTGAAAAATTTGTTACACCCGAAGGTTACACAGCCTGCCTGTGTAAAATCACACAGCCCGTGTGTTTGCAGCGCAGGAGCACTGTTACACCCGAAGGTTACATGGCCTGCCAGTGTTGGGTTACACGGTCTGTATTTTTCAGCCCTCCAAACGACAGAATTTCAATTTTGAGTCTTCACAAAAGTTGTATATCTAGAAGTCTACTTTAAAACTGTCCAAAAACGAAGTCTATCCGACGTCGTTAGTGATAGTTATGGTAATTGCGCCAAGGTATGTTCAATATGAGTAAGGACATGAACATGTTGGATTTGTTTGGCCATAACTTCTTCGTCCGACCTCCGATTGAGGTGATTCTTGAAGCGATAGATTCCTAACTCATTTTCATACCTTTCCATAAAAATTGGTATCCATTGATATTGAATTGAAAAAGATGTATGGAAAGGAATTGAGAAGTCGATTAGGAGAGCATGATTGGGCCATGAACATATTTGAGTTTTTAGGCATATCTTGAGCTATAGAGCTCCGAATGAGGTGGTTCTTGTTTCTAAATAAACTAGAGACTAAGAGCCACCATTTTGAAGAAGTCAATTGAGATTATTGAGATTCCTATATGTGATCTCACCCTTTGTGGCTTGAGATATTATATGAACGATGTGGAACCGATGATGGCTTATGAGGGTTAAATGAATTAACCCTACAGGGTAATACGCACACGTCTCATGATTTCGAAGAGTATTGGAAATCCAAAAATAAAGAGTAATGAAGAAGATCATGTTTCATGATTTCTCAAGAGTTGGAGATTACAAGGAACCAAGCATTGGGCTCCGGAAACAAACAGGACCCAACATTTATAGTATCAAAGCAAGAGTTGGATTCCGGAAACAAATGAGATCCAACATATTTGATATCAGAGCACGAAGTTGGGTTAAAAAACGGGATCGAACAGTGTTTCCTATTTATTTTAATTTTAAAGTTTTATTTTCTTTATTAAAAAACAAAATCAAATTCGTTGACTAAATAATTGGATAACAGTAATTACTAGTATTCATTGTCTTTGTGAGATTCGACCCATACTTGTCGATACTAGCCACAACTATGTCATACAATTGCAATAAATTTAATATTGGTATAGAAAAAATCAATCATCTTCCACAAATAAATTAAATAAAGTAATTTTTACATTCCCCAATCTCAACCTTAATTTATGATAAACTAACTTCAACTTTCATTTTAGATTGTTTGATATTAATGCAAAAAGGTAATATGATATATTAAATTGATACAATTCTCACTTAACAACCATATGGGCTATATATGTTAAACACCTCCCTTCATCCTCACTTAAAGCAATTCTGAGAGTAAGAGAAAAATTTAAGAATGACTTCATTGCTCTTGTAGGAAATGGTGAATCTATTAGTTTTTAGCATGATAATTGGTTGTCAGTAAGGCCTCTCATTAATATCAATGAAGCCACTCTGCTCAAAATTTCAATACAATCAACTAACTCAATAGTTAAAGCCCTCTCATAGAAGGAGATCCTCACATAGTTATCCATGCCCAACTCTCTTATACATGAAATCTTATAGATTCATATCAGTGGAGAGGAAGACAATACATATGGAAGCACACTAGTGATGGTTAGTTCTCTAATCCCTCATGTAGGCAGTTAATCTTTAAAGATCTTCCTATTGTACCTTGGAACAAAGCAATATGGTCAAGTTATCTCAATCCTCAAGATGCCACTACTCTTTGGATTGTAATGAAGGATAAGTTGAAGACTATTGACAAAATGGCCAAATACTTATATCTTATCAATTAGTGCTCTCTATGTCAAAAAGCTTAGGACAATTCAGAACATCTATCAATTGCAACTATATCAAAGATATCTGGAAATCAATCCTCAACATATTTTTGATAACTGAGAATCTTACTAGTCTAAACAATATTAAAAATTGTTATTTAGCATGCAGGTGCACTAATAAAACTGCATACAAATGCTTATGATTGGTACTTTCTTCCATGGTTATAGCAATATAGGATGAAAGAAATCCCAAAATATTTCAAGACAAGAGGCTCTGTATGAAATAATTTTACAAGAAGCTTATACAACACATCATAATGCAAATCTTCTTACAAAAACAGAGACTCAGTACAAACAATATCTCATTTCCTTTTGGAGTACCTAGTTTCCTATCATTAATAGTCCTATGAACAATCTTTGAAAGTCACTTCACATTAGTGACCTTGGTTCATTATTTTGTAATTACGTTTGATATGCCTTTTATGGCTTAATACAATTATTCTTTTAAAAAAAATTCCTTAATTATTTGTCATAAAGATAGGAATAGGAAGTAAGTTTGTATACTGTGCATAAAAGAAACTATAGGACATTCTTCAAATTGCATATGTCATCAGAATTAAGGATTATTACTTTGTAATTTTGGATGATAAATGAAAGCCCTCTTGTGTTATATAATTGATAATCACATTGGAACATATAGAAACTAGGTATATTCTAATGGTGCAATGCGATCATTTCCCTTATCATATTTTAATTGTCAAATAAATTTTGTTTGCTTAATAAATATTGTCATTTATAGTGGTAAAACTTATAGGTAGGTAGATTCAACCAACATAAAACTTGTGTGTCTAAATATTAAAATTAAGTTGTAAAATTTAGAATATAAATAGATTAGCTACTAAAAAATTAAACTACCATAATTTTGGTAGTTTTTGAATCTTTGATAATATAGATACTATAATATTTTCTTTATATTGATAAAGTATGCATAATTCTATATTTTAGTTTAGTAGAGAAATTTTATTTATTAATGAAAATGATATTTATAATTTGGTAAAATAAATTAAATAAGATTATAAGAGTGTGAAATATTACAAGAAAAAGGGGAGGGGAGGTAGGTTTGGCTCTGCGGGGCTCAGGTTGATTTGGCCTCGAGCCTGATTCTTTGGACCGAACAAGCTTTAGATTGTTGTTTATTGTTTCCCTATAATATTTCACACTCTTATAATCTTATTTAAGATTATAAGAGTGTGAAATATTATAAGGAAAAGGGGAGGGGAGGTAGGTTTGGCTCTGCGGGGCCCAGGTTGATCTGGCCTCGAGCCTGATTCTTTGGACCCAACAAGCTTTAGATTGGGCTTGGGCTCGGGTAATGGCAAAACGATGTTTTTTTTTTAAAATTTAAAATAATAAATTGGCTCGGATCTCGGATAGCCCGAGCCACCTTGGCCGAATTGAGCCCCAGCTCGGGTTGAGCAGCCTAAGTCCAGTCCATTGCCATCCCTAAAAGGAGGAAAAAAAATTTTTTTATCTCAAGTCGTTTTTTTCCTAAATATTGCAATTTTCCTATTTGTTAATAGCATCCCTAGTCATCAATTTCTTTTAATCTCATTATAGTCATTTGATTGTTTATATATAAATCTCCTTATTTCCTGAAGAGGAAAGAAATGAGGATTATAGTTATCACCCTATCTTGTAGCCTCTCTAAAGCTCTTCATTCTCTCTACCAAAAGTCACTCATCACCATTAAACATTGTTCCCTTCTATCTTGAAATTTCCTAATTTTGATGAAATTTCAATGAAATTTAAAACTCCCAAAATCTTAGAAATTATCTTTTCTTTTCCAAATATCAATCAAACCTCTTTTTCTTTCTTTAAACTCTCACTTTAAATTTATATTCTCTTTCCCTTCTCTCTAAACTAAAAGTGATCTTCTCTCTAAACTCATTTTGTGAAGCTTAAAATAATATAGCAACATATCTTTTTTTTAGTGTCCAATATTTTCCTTTAGTTTTACTTATTTAACTTCAATTTGCTTTTAGTTGATCAATAAAGTTTTTAAATAAGAAATATAAAAATCATTTAAGATTGCTCATTAGGAATCCTAAAAGCTCTCATACTCGTGAGCAGGGCACATTCGCTAACATTTTAAGGGTCTAACATTCAATTGCCATAGTATACATTGTTGTTTCTTTTCTATTAAGTATTTATTTTATTTTAAATTTAATTTTTGTGATATCAATATATGATTTTATTAATTTATGTCACTGGATCACGCTAACAAAGGTTTTCTTCAATTATAGTATTATATATTAATTAGACATTGTATTACTAGGTAACAACTTTTAAGGGTTCTCAACTACCAAATTGGCTAGTCGATTAATCTAATTTTTAAGGTTATGAATTGACCATACTAATTTTGTAATTGAGTTTTAGAAATAGATATAAATTATATTGTTAATTATTCCAGCCTCAATTTTTCTTTTGTTGATGCTGCTCATAAAATTTAGGTAAAGGTGGACCTTGAATTACCTAATTATTTCATAGGAAATTTGAATGGTTTCTCCACTCCATATTGTATATGTTATTGCAGGGGTGTATTTAAGGTTGTTAGTAGGACTCCTAGTAATCAACTTGTTCAATTGTCCTGACAAAGTAATTCCTAACTTCTCAAGAATCATTTCTATATTCTTTCTGATACAATACACCATAATATTTCTTCTAGTCAAGTATATACATGGGTTAAATTTCCTTGTTCTACTTGATTTTCACGAATATTCCTTCACTGCAATCTCCTCAATCAACTTTAAATAGGCTTTTAGAGTTTTAAAATGCAATATTCCTTCAGTTGTTGCATAAATCATCTATTATGATGCATAGTCCAAACCATTATAGAATGTATAAACTTGCAAGAAAAAAGGTACTTTATGATGTGTAACATGTTTAGCAAGCCTTATACCTCTCTTAAGACTTATAAAGTATCTTGTTGTCATATTGTCAATAATAGGAGATATTGTTTAATAATGGTTCTATGTTTCCCCTCCATATTAATAAGTTGGTCAACCTGAAACCAAAACAACATCAAACATGAAAACAATTAGGTATGATTAGAATTTAAGAGAAGAATATACAAATATAAACAACTAGACTAGTAGTTCTCTAATTTCCTAGATATCAATAGCTCCTCCAAAAATAATGTGAAAAACTTGTTGAGTCTTTTCTTTACTAAAGTTTTCTTTATCACAAAATATTATTCACAACCTAAGGTATGCACTTATAACTGAGTAGTAAAGTAGTAGTGAATTAAGTACCGTTCCCACGAGGGAGTGATGAAAATCTGGTTAAAGAGAACGATTGTCAATTGGCATTAAAAAATAAAATAATGATAAACATAGGAGAAAAACTATAAATAGATCAAAACAATTACTTAAATGAGGAAAGCATAATTAAATACATATCTAAATAAGATTATCTCTAGTATTATCATTATAGTTATAATTCAATTTATTGAGAAGGTTTTAGAATTTAAACCGGTAAAACTTTTTAAGTTAGTGAATTGCTCTCAATAAATTTATAACTACTTATTTTAAGTGGATTCATTGATATTTTTATCTGATTACAATTCCCAAAGGACATATTCAAATTTATGAAATTTTATGAAAGGTTTAACCCTAATACTAAAAAATCTATGTAAGCATGTATCTACTACTCCTATACAATACTTAATATCTAAGCCATGGTCCACTCATATATAGATCATGTCACAAGGTCAACATGTAAATCAGGATATGATCTAATCACTATCTTTAAATAAATCAGCATTAAAACTGTTAAAGATATTTACCATAAATGAAGCATCACTTCATAAATAAAATTGAAATCTTATAAACTCTTAGTTATATACATGATTAAAAATAAGAAATTGAAATGTGAAATGCAAGACATGGTAGAATCTAAGAGTATGGTTGTTACTACTAAAAAAATTAACTTGATTTATTACATCATAATAAGGTATTAAAGAAGGAGATCAACATTCTCAAAGCATCATTGTCTAAGTTCACTTTAGGGAGTAAAAAACTAGAGTACTTTGAGCATAAATAGTTCAAATTGTAGGTATAAAGTTATTTACACTTATTGAAGTACACTATCCAATTATAAGACTATTTTTGTAACGGAATATAAAGTGCCTAATGATTAGCAATCGCCTAAGCGATCTGATAAGTATATAAACTCTAATTCAAGACATAAAAACTTTAACATTCATCTATCATCTTTTAACTCCCAAGATAAAAAGAAATTATATAGATTAATATATAGTTCATACGCTAAACCTAGAGGCTACAATTCATAAAGCAAAAACAGGCATATTTTTCATGATAGGCCACAATAAAAAAATTAAGCGAGCTCGTAATCATTACAAGCCACCATCTAAGCATAAGGTACATGTTCACAATGAGTCCAATTCCTCTGTCCAATTTTATGGTGTTTTATTGTGTCCAGTAAATTTCAGCTATTTATTTATGCGGGTCCTATGTTTATTTATATGGGGCCCGTATAAATAAATGGCTGAGATTCACTGGACACAATAAGACACCATAAAAACTGAACAGAGGATCTTGAGTGTGTTCACAATTCTCATAAGCTACTTTTTTAACCAAAGCAACGTATCTTTTATCAATTCATATCTAGGCATCATAATCACACAAGAAGAGCATTCAATCCCCCATATATCCAAAATAGATCTCCCACTCAGTATTACTTCTGAAGAAGACTTAAAAATGCATATATATATTATATTCTCATAGGTCTTACTCATATGATCCTTGTAGCTTCAATTTTTCATGAGAAACATCATTTCAGTAGTGATTACTGCATATAGAAAGAAATTTCATTTGAAAATAATTTTTTCAACAAACCCATTATGAGATAGGTTGAAAAGAAATCAAGATCTAACCTTCAAGGATATAAATTTTTTCTTTTGATAGTTATAACTTTGTGTATCATATACCCATTTTTATGATGTGTTAATTAAGGGAGATCATGTATTATATATTTCTTTAATATAAGGTATCTTACTCAATATTATTTATTTTTAATAATAAAATTAAATTATTTAAGAGGTTTAATAGACCTATGATGGAGTTAGGTCAAACTTTGTTAGGATTTTAAAGTGGTTTGTGTATTATGTTCACAAATTGATCGACTAGTATGAGGTGTTAGTCAACTAACATTCATAAAAGAAAGATGTTTTAGATGTTGTGAGTTTATACATAAATACTGATTACTATAGTAGTTGACTATTTCCATACATTATTGATCAATTTCTGGAGACTAATGTCAATGATTTTGTTCATTATAAAAATTAGTCTATGACTCTAATAGGTATATTTGGTTATTTTAAGTATAAATAGACCATAATAAAGTTATGAGACGAAGTTTTGGTATATTGAAGAGGTGTTAAGATTCTTGGGAGACTAGAGAATGCATTTTGAGTTTATATGTGCAATCTATGAGCAAGAAAATGATGTTACAAGTTGTGTAAGGTTGTGTTATTGTCATAACTCATACCCCAGATAAGTTCAGTGGAATGCACATGGTGAGAGACTTTTACGGAAAGTAGGTTTCTTTTTCCCCATAACGTAAAAGATATTTGCTTTTGACCTAATGAAAGAATGCTTTCACAGATTATTTAACTTTTTGTTTTTTTTAAATTATGTTTTCTATTAAGATCGTGTATGTTTGTAGTTGCTTGACATAAATTATATTTACCTATTACAATAATATATTCATAGTCTTACCCCTCATGTATGTTATTCAATGACCAAAAAATTTATATTATTTAGATCTTATTAGACTTATATATTTTTATAATTTAATTTTATTATGAATTATGTATATTATTATAAAAGTAAGATATATTTTTAAAAATTAAAAAATATAAAATTTTTCTCTCTTTTCTTTTCTTTTTGTATAATTTTTGTCATATTTCATATCACATTTATTATTAGCTTCTTTATTAAATAAAAGTAAGATTGTGTAAGAAATTTCAACTGATTACATGGCATAACAAGATAAGTTTTAATAATCTATACAAACTATTTGATAATGGACTTGTCCGTTGGTAATGAGGAGGAAATGGATGCTGATGATGTATGGAGTCGAATGGTGGTAGCTCAGGATATGATATGATTTACGTTTGAATTTCTAATACACAACTTTTGGAGGTAAATCAAAAGCACAGTTTGATCATGAAGTCTTATATGTTTGAATTTCTACCACGCAACTTTTATAGAAAAAACACCTTAAATATAACATTTTTTTTTTCTTGCAAGGTACTAAGGTCCTAATTATGAGAAGACACCTTTAAGTCATTTACTTCTAGACTAATTTTCGCTCGAGTCGGGTAAGTCCTTTTCAGAAGGCAAAACTTTGATCCCAAATTTTAAACGGCTGCATACATAAGGACAGTTCAAACTCGCAACCTCATTTAAGTCAGAAAAACCCCTTAAATATAACATCTTAATTTCGATTAGAATGTCTAATACATTCCAGCTTATATAAGGGAAGGAGAAGGATTCTTCGTTCAATTTTTTTTTTAAAAATAAAATATAAATCAGATTTAGCAAAATAAGCTGAGAACAGAAGAGAACGAGCACTGCAGTAAACATTGACTAGGAGAAAAAGGAAAAGCAGAAGCATCCAGGTTGAGTTTGGTTGTCTCACACTGGACTGGCTGTGACAGGGGAAGAAAAGTTATTCTTAGCTGGATCCCTCTCCGTCTCCTTGTCCGATCATACTCCCTCACTCACCAAACCACATGCACAAGCACTACCTGCTGCCTGCTACTGAGTACGGACCCTGTTCATTCACATATTCC
Source organism: Erythroxylum roraimae (assembly GCA_027568915.1). Lineage (NCBI taxonomy): Eukaryota > Viridiplantae > Streptophyta > Magnoliopsida > Malpighiales > Erythroxylaceae > Erythroxylum > Erythroxylum roraimae. The sequence continues at coordinate 17,453,563 of JAOSBL010000004.1, read as the reverse complement.
ACAATGTCCATCTCCTCCCCCATAGTCTCATTCCTCATCTTATCCTACGCACTCCACCCCTTATCCTCCACCACCACCACCAATTCTCCTCCTAATCGTCGTATTCTTCACCGGCCATTTTTCCCACTCGACTCCCAACCTCCCACTCCATCTCCGACTACCACCAAGCTCCCCTATCCCCCTGATCAATCCCCTTTTTTCCCTTCCTACCCTCCTCCTCCTCCTCCTCCTCCTTCGCCGGCCACCTTTGCCTCCTTCCCCGCCAACATCTCCTCCCTTGTTATCCCCCATTCTCCCAAACCCAAATCCTCTTCCCAAAAGCTCCCCGCCCTCGCCATCTCCGCTGTTCTCTGCGCTCTCATTGTCCTTGCCATTCTCGTCTTTTACTACTACCGCCGTCGTTCCATCCACAAGCTCTCCAGACACTCCCTTCCTGTCAATGATATTTCTCACACTACAAACAGTAATGCGCATAAGCTCACAAGAACAACAACTTCCACAAACTCTGATTTTCTCTATCTCGGCACTTTGGTTAACTCTCGGGCCTTAGACCGCAACTCCAACACTAACACCACCAGCAATCATAGTCCTGATGTCAGCTCGGGCCCTCCGAAGCTGGAGTCTCCGGAGCTCCGACCCCTGCCGCCTCTCAACAGACAGCTTTCAACACACAATTACGGCAATGGCGAGGTAGGATCAACTGCGGATGACGAGGAAGAGGAGTTTTACTCTCCCAGAGGGTCTTTGGGTGGTCCTGAGAGCTCCATTGCCACAGGATCAGGATCACGGAGAGCGTTTGCCGGTGGCGATTTTGGAGCAAGAAACAGTACTTCGAGCTCCTATACTTCTTCTACTTCTGTGTCTCCTGCTCGTTCTCAGTCTCTTAGCATGTCGCCACCGATTAGTGTCAGTCCGCGACTGAAGTCGCCCGAATCAAGTGCAGTTCAGGCTCAACGCGCTTCTTTTTCATTGACATCGTCGCACCCACCATCACCAGTGCCTCTTGACGAGAGCAAATCTTCGTTGAGGTCTTTCCGCTCTTCGTCTCCGGATTTAGAGCAAAAGATGCAGTCTTCTTCGCTATCTTCGGCTTTGGCATCTTCAACAAGCAGTGTAGAGCAGGGTGGAGTTGCCTCTCTGCAAGTTTTGAACGGGTTAGATCGAAACGCGAGGTCGCCGTCACTGTCACCGACGAGAATAATGAGTTTGTTGGATCAAAAGGTGCAGTCTTCTTCATTCTACTCTGTTACTTCATCACCCGACGGAAGTTTGAACAAAACATCAGTTGCATCGCCTATAGTTCAAAGTGATTTGGTTCGAAATGGCTCACCTTCCCTGTCTTCAGCTTCTACATCGCCGAGTAGAGTTTCGGAGAAGAGCCAGTCGCCAGAAATACTGGATGAATTCGATGGAAATATGCCTTCTCGTTTGCTGTTTTCAACTTTGACTTCACCGGAAATAAGTGTAGAGAAGAATAAAGTTACATCCCCCAGAATTTCGAACTTTTCGGATCGCAGTAGGAGGTCTCCTTCGGTGTCTTTAGCTTCCACATCTCCGGAAAGAGGTTTTGGAAAGAGCCCAGATGCATCACCAACTTTAACACCGATTGTTCCCGCTTTGAGTACAAAAATTAGCAGTGTTTTAGAGCAGCCGATTGCACCGCCACCTCCTCCACCACCACCACCACCTCAGAGATTTGGGTACTTTCCAATCACTTCAACACTAACACCAACACCAACACCAACAGGGCAACCACTTTCAAAACCGCCAGTACTTGTACCTCCTTCAAGGCCTTTCGTTCTTCAAAGTACAAATGTGATTTCTCCTATTGAGGTGCCGCCAATTTCTAAAGCAATGGAAAATTTAGAGGAGACTCCGAGACCAAAGTTAAAAACTTTGCATTGGGATAAAGTTAGAGCCAGCTCTGACCGTGAGATGGTGTGGGATCAGCTGAGATCAAGCTCCTTTAAGTAAGATGCCAAATATTCCGTACATCTCTTTGGTATTTGACGTTTTAGCTGTTTCCCATATACTGGCAGATTACATGTTAATTCTTTAAATGATCTTCTGTGCTTTCTACACGTTTATTTTGCAGATTGAACGAGGAAATGATTGAATCATTGTTTGTGGTAAACAGCTCAAACATTAAACCCAAACAAGTAACTTCAAGGACTGTTGTTCCATCACCAAATCAAGAAAATAGGGTGCTTGATCCCAAGAAGGCACAGAACATTGCTATTTTGCTTAGGGCACTTAATGTGACAATTGAGGAAGTTTGTGAAGCTCTTTTAGAAGGTAATTCTCCAACCTATCTACTTCTGGTAATAATAACTAGTTTCAATGCTTCTCTCATTGTTTAATGTTCATAAATTCTTTATCTTCATCAACTGTTGATGTAGCTTATCAATACACGTGTTTTCTATGTCCGCTAATCCTATAATGGAGATTCAGTTAAAAGGGTTTGGAATGCCACAATCTCTAACCGTTTTTCTCTCTTTTTAGTTTCCCTTTATCATTTTTCTATCCATATTGTACATTAATCTTATTTCTTGACCCTTAATTATATTTCGCTCTCGAAGTTCGCCAACTTATGCTAATTAGAACATCAACTACTCTCTTTTCCTTGTTTTAGCAATCTTGGTTGATGCCGTGCTTGGGTCTGGTCTTGTCTTGCTTCATGCTGCATTTCAGTGATACTATGTGAAGTTATTTTAACCATAGAGGTTGCTTTGATAATGACGAATATATGATTGTACAAGACCCCAAAATGTTGTGGCATTCATATCAGTGAATCAATTAGGTTTTTAAACATACATCAACAGTATTTCTAAGTTTGGGCTAGCAAGGAGTGAATTGTTAAAGGTTCCTTGTGGGTCTATAGCATTTTATTGTTGCCTTAAAGGTACTGTCAAAATACCTATCTGAAATATGTGGCCTTCACTGATATAAGTTCCACTTATTATGCAGGTAATGTCGGCTCACTAGGATCTGAACTTCTAGAAAGTCTGTTAAAGATGGCTCCAAGCAAAGAAGAAGAACGTAAGTTGAAGGAATACAAAGATGCTTCACTAATCAAGCTAGGTCATGCAGAGAAATTCCTGAAGGCAGTCATTGATATTCCTTTTGCGTTCAAACGGGTGGATGCAATGCTTTATATAGCCAATTTTGAGTCTGAGGTTGAATACCTTAAGAAGTCTTTTGAAACACTAGAGGTAGATTAGATCTATCATATTCTTAATCTTCCTTGTCTGATTTATTTTACTTTTTCATAAAATGATAATTCTTTACCCAATTACTATTTTATCTCTCTAATATTCACTAATACAAAGCTAAAATTTGTCAGAAATCCTGCTATTGCTCTCTTTGAACTTAACATGGATAGTTTGTGAAAGAATAGAGAAAGAATTGAGCACATAGCTCTATTTTGGCTCTATTTTATAGGGATAAAGATCTTGGTTGTTCTTTTCTTTCTTTACTCTTTTCTGAATATTTTGTTAATTTTTCTTCTAAAAAGATGACTTAAAGTTGAAAATCTGCGAGCATTTGTTGTTCCTTGTGTATATTTATGTGTGTATTTTTCTGTTTGATTGATCTTTGCAATCTGCTCGCAATTTGGGAACTTAGTATCCAGGCGTTATTTGATGTCATTACACATTAATAATGCTTGGTAAAGCTAACATGGATACTTGTTGAGCTATCAATTTCAGGCCAAAGTTGCCTCACTACTTTTCTTTATCTCCAACAGGCAGCCTGTGAAGAACTAAGAAGTAGTAGGATGTTTTTGAAACTCCTAGAAGCAGTTCTTAAGACAGGGAACCGAATGAATGTTGGGACGAACCGAGGTGATGCCCATGCCTTCAAGCTTGACACACTCCTCAAGCTTGCTGATGTCAAGGGCACTGATGGAAAGACTACACTCCTACATTTCGTTGTACAGGAAATTATAAGAACTGAAGGTGCTCGCCTTTCAGATTCCATCCAAACTCCTAATTCTGCTTCAAGTGAAGATATGAAATGTAGGAAGCTTGGCCTACAAATTGTTTCTGGTCTCAGTTCGGAGCTCACCAATGTGAAGAAAGCTGCTGCCATGGATTCAGATGTGCTTAGCAGTGATGTCTCCAAGCTTTCTAAAGGCCTCGAGAAAATAAGTGAGGTTGTCCGCCTAAATGAGACAATAGGGTTGGATAACAGTGGTCAGAGATTCTCAGAATCAATGAACAAGTTTATCAAAATGGCTGAGGAAGATATCATAAGAACTCAAGCGCTGGAAAGTGTTGCCTTGTCTCTAGTGAAGGAGATTACTGAATATTTCCATGGGAATTCAGCCAAGGAAGAAGCTCACCCGTTCAGAATCTTCATGGTTGTCAGGGACTTCCTCAATGTTCTCGATAATGTCTGCAAAGAAGTTGGCATGATAAATGATCGGACCATAGTAAGCTCTGCCCATAAATTTCCAGTTCCAGTTAATCCAACATTGCCAAAGGTGTTTTGTGTAACCAATGCAAGAAATCAATACTGTTCCTCTGATGAGGAGAATGCATCTTCTTAGTGCTTGTAGCTCTCATCAGGATGAATGTTTTACTGCAATTAGCCAGGAGCTCAAACGGTAGAGGTTCGCATATGTTGGTCTGCTTGTAATTTCTTTCACTTGTCAATATTATTGTACAAATTACTGGAAACAGATTTTGGAAATGCTATTTACGTATAGAGAGTTAATAGAGGCTTCTTTTTGTAGAAATGGGTGGATGGCAGATTTGCTGTGTGGGTTTGCCTAAAGCTCTGATAGCTACAGAGTAACGATAGGGTACTTCCTGTTCTATAGAAGAATCAATGTACCTTATATTCCTTGTGAAAAAAATAACAGTTGTCTCGCATGATCTTCAGCGAAACCAGATCCTCTGTCCAGTTTTACTCTGTCTTATTCTGTCTTATAGAATTTCAGCCATTTATTTTGTGGGACCCACATGAGCTTCATGCGGACCTCACATAAATAAATGGTTGAGATTTATTGGACACAATAAGACACCATAATATTGGACAGAGGATCTGGACTCATCTCTAGCAGGGGTGTTTCCCTGTTAGGTTTTCCAGAGTAAAAACGGGGTTTTTACATAATCAGAGCACCATTTCTCAAATTGACTGTAGACTATTGACTAAAGTGTAACGTAAGAAGAAACAAAAGAAGAGTAAGCAAAAGAAAGAATAAGAAAGAGTACAACTGATATTTTGTTACGTGAATTTGTTGGAGTTGTTATGGACATATCAAAAACGTATCAATAACGGCCTTTTAACATTGATCTTTGAACTATTTTTTTAAAACATTGTGCTTTGAACTAATGAATAATGACCATTGTTATGAATAAATTGAATTTAGTTTTGATATGGTATGGTATTAGTATTGATATTGGTCAATATTAAATATTGTTTTGGATGATTTTTTAAAATTGTAAAATATTATTTGAATTTTATAAAATTACAAAATAGTGACTCAATATATTGTACTACATAATTTTTAATTGTATTTTAATGTCTCAGAAAATCATAATAATATAAATTTGATATAACAATAATTTTTATTTATATTAATATTACTTTTTCACATGTTATATAAAAATAACTACAATTAATATAAGAAAAATATCATTTAATCTTATACATGTTTAAAATTAAGAATAATATAAAATACTTAAAATATTACAATTTGCGTAATATATTAAAGAATAATTACATCAAAACATCATATAATATGAATAATATAGGTCTATAAGCATTACAATAGGAGTTCATGTCGAGGAACATAATAAAGTAGAATTGAACTATGAAACAAAAACATTTACAGTTAAAAGTTTTATACTTATACTGCATATATAGAATCAACATATATATTAAACACAAGTGAAATTAAAAGAAAAGAGAAATAAAAAACCTGGAACTTTATTAGTGACATATTCACTTAAATTACAATTGCCTTAATTTTCGTTTGATACAAAATTCTCATCATTAAGAGGAGTCTTTTCATCACCATTATTCAATTTCATTGCACCAAATGACATGTCAATACTTTCATATCCAAAATTTTCTTCGAAGTCACTCTTATCTATGTAACTTGGTTCTCCACAAGCCTAATCTACTAAATATAATATTTAATAGCCATAAATATGGCTAATAATTCTTTATCATATAATGATAATACACCTTATTTCCCATTATTGAGCAACTTTTAGAGAAGTATTCCCATGCTTAACTCTTGTAGTTATCATTACCTTAGTTTTCTATTCACCTTAGTTCTCATGCTTAACTTTATTGATTAATGATAACTATAAGAGTTAAGCATGGGAATACTTCTCTAAAAGCCTTAAGGTAGTTGTAGACACTAAGGTAAATAGAAAATCTAGCTATTATCAAGCTTTCAGTGGTTATTGGTGTTGGACCCCATTTTCGGAGCCCAACTCTTGCTCTGATACTATATCTGCTGGATCTCGTTTCCGGAACCTAACTCTTGCTCAATCATAAAGCATAAGTATATTACCTTGTAGGGTTAATTTTGGAACCCAACTATCCGAAGTCAAAAAGCGTAAGCGGGTTTCCTTGTAGGGTTATGTCAATGAACCCTCATTAGCCGTCATCTCACAAAAGTGGCACCCCACACTAGCCAATCACCAAAATCACACTTTGACTTCTTCAAAACAATTGTAGCTTTATGTCTCTAGTTTATTTTGAAATAAGAACCATTTCATTCGGAGCTCTGTAGATCAAGATATCATCAAAATACCGAAGTATGTTCATAACCAAGTCATGCTCTTCCAACCGATCCCTTATTTTCTTTCCATCAATTTTTTTCAAATCAACACCAAAAACTACCATTTTTGTGGAGAGGTAGGAAAATGTCTTAAGGAATCTATTGCTTCAAGAATCATTTAATTTGGAGGTCAGGTTAGACGGTTTCGAAGAGGAACTCTAGATTTATAACTTTCGTGAAGACTTCGAAATGAGATTTTTTCATTTGGAGGGTCAAAACATATGGCTGTGTGAAATCACACGGGCAGCTGGTGTGACCCATGGGTCTGGTGATTGCTCTGCATCAGGAATACACAACCAGTGTGACTATACACGGCCTGACAGTGTAACCTTCGGGTATAATGAAAATTTTCACTCTCCAAGACCCCTCCAATAGATCCTACATCCATCCTAACATCCTTTTTACTCAAAATCTTCCCAAATTCAACAATCCTAGTGCGATATTACTACATTTGCCATAATTGTTCCATATATACATCCTCTACGACATCCTAACTTTTAATGGTAATAACTCTCAACTCAGATATCCAAAACCACATACTTTATATCGTTGAAAAGCTAGAAAGATGAGCTACAACTTTCATGAAGACAACTTTGGCTAATTCTATCTAGATCGATGCAGTTTTTCCTTTGAGTTCCAAACACAATTCCTACCCCTATGAAAAACTTGAAAATTATCCCAACTTAACTTCCTCTAATGCAACATCATTCATAGCAATTCAACTACCAATTTTTATTTCATTGAACTCTCTAATCTCTGCTTATTTGATTCATCACTTGCATTCAATTCTCATCATCCATAAAATCCTATCTTTCATTTCCATAACCTCTCACTTATAAGTAATAACAATTTATGTTCAAATTTTATCAACTCAAGTGGATTACTTGTTCAAGTATATCTAATTTCAACTCACATCATCCATACATAATTCATATTTCATTAACAACAAAAGGAAAGAGTTTTACAAAGCTTTAATGGTATTCCAAGCCACATTACATCATCAATATCAAAATCCAAAAACACAAAATATACATAAGTCAATAGTTCTCGAAATACGACTAAAGCCTTGTGTTATATGAATTAACTTCAAATACAAATTATGCATAATCAGAGTGATGCCTTGTTTCTCTTTCACTCGATCTCTTGCCTAATCACCTGGAGATGAGATGGAAATGGGGATGAGCTTAAAAACCCGTGGGTAACAGTTTTATAATTGGTAACAAGCAAAAACCATTGAAAAAATTCATGATTATAGCAAATTCTCATGAAAATCTATAAAACATATATTTCTCAAATTCTCAACTTATCAAACTAATTCACAACTCACATAAGTCAAGCAGTCATCAAACTTGTCAATACATGTAAACACATAAGCACATCATAATGGTTTATGGAGATTCATAAACATGACGAACTACACAATTCAACATAATGGTCTCGTGTAGTCGTAAACTTGAGGGAGTCCATGAAGGAGCTTCGTGCCACTAGCGGGTAGGTGAGAGAAGGCTTTAACTTGGTCAACGTGCACGTGACATTCTTGAATGGACTACACCAAACCCGCATAACATGTAATTCATGAATTGAAAGCAGTTTGCCCATATGGCACATTTTTAGAAACTTGATTTCATATACTTGCTATTCTTTCAAAAATCATATCCATCATCATTTCACAATTCCGCAACCAAAATCCTATACCAAGCATAATGGCCCTTTCTCAAATCATTCAAAAGCAACAAATACCACAATTACGAAGCAATTAGCAATCCTTCCCATATCAGCTCAAAATTCATTCACAAAATTCACACACAAAAAAACATGAATTTTTCAAAAACCATTTTCATTTAGCAATTCACAATTCATCATCAAAATTTCATACACCAAATATGTAGTAATTTCTCAAATCAATCAAAAGCAATAAAAGCAACATTTAATTGAAATTATTTTATTTTCTTGATTTGGAAAAAGAAACCTTAATAGCTCATTACTCAATTATAAACATGAAATCCACCTTGATTTCCTTGCGTAACTTTGCTCAAATTGCCTCTACTCCCTTTGCTTCTTTTGCCTCTCTTGATTTCCTTTATCAAAGACAAAATTCCGATTCAATAGGAATTCAAATTGGAGAACCCATAAGACATATTCACTAAAATTGATCCTAGAAAGCTTAGACCCATGTATTTCCTAAGCTCTATGAACCAATATCTTTCCAAAAATCCAACAAATGAAAAATGCTCTTATCTTGATTCTTCACCAAATGAAGAGTTTCTTGGATTGAATGGAAGCTCTAATCCTCCTCTTCCTTTTTCCCTTCTTGAATAACTTCAAAATCACTCTTGAAGGCTTAGAAAAATTGAACCCTAGCTCACTTCTTTCTTTTCTTTCCTTCTCTCTCTTTTTCGTGCTTCTCTCTTCTCTCCTTTCTCTCATTCACGTTTTTGGCTTCTTTCAATTGCAAGACACTCTTTTCTTCTTCCTTTTATACCATTAATGACTGTACAATGTCCGCTTTGCCCTTCACTTAAAGCCTTATTTCTTTTAAGCTTAAGTGACTTGCCAATTTTGCCCTTGATACCATCTTACTACCTTAATTCAATTTAACCCATGTCATATAATTTTACTCACACTAACATGCTAATTGACTCCACAAAATAAAATAATTAATCTATCAAGATCTCAAAATTTAAATAAATTAAAAAATTTCAGGGGCCAACATTTCTCCCCCTCTTAAAAGAATTTTGTCCTCGAAATTCTTACCTGATTGATCTCCTCATATTAACAATAATGTCATCTTAAATTCAAGAATCCAATCACATAGTTGGATACTTTACATCAAACATAATGCATATACTCTCAGTAGCATATTCTACATTTTATGCTTGTGTCTCTGTCAGGAATAAGACTCCAATACTCACTTTTGAATCATTACATAATCATTTCTGATTTGTTCTTTCATTGATCATTCTTAATATAAACTATCTGATCTGCTTAACCTAGTTCAGTGAAATTCTTCTTCGAAAGATGATTTCTTGCTACTATTATCTATACTGTTCATGCAATCTTTATCAACCAGCTGTTATCATCATCACATTATAGGTGTGTATCATCAAAGTCATCCCATTTTTTCCAAGGATTTATTTCCGACAATTCAGTAATTCGTATCTTACAAAATTGATACTTTGATCTCAATTGATCCTAGACAACATCTCTCTCTTTATCAAACATACTAACACCAATTTTACTCTAGTTTTCCAGAATTTACCTTTTTTGATGCTATATCATTTCATAATGAGTCAACTACCATATTGAGTGCATCAACTCTTTTCATTTGATTCTTTATCCTTTTCTCATTCCTACATAAAATCCCATCTTATATGCATTTCTAACTTTCTCCATGTCATTTCATTCATCTTATGAAAAGTCATTTATGTAATACCCCACTCCCGCAGGACCCAAACCCGACATCGATGATGATATCCGAGTCCGTGTCCCGCGAGGGTGGCGTGCTAGAGCACTGAAACAATTAAAAGTCGGTATAATTTTTTTTTTGAAACCGCAATCACAACTTAATATGCGAAAATCAGAAATCAATTTGCTACAAACATAATGTACGGAGATCCATAACCCAATTGGGCCCACTTTCATTCATAAGCATTTTCAGT
>JAOSBL010000004.1:17396802-17407490 GCA_027568915.1 Erythroxylum roraimae | reverse complement strand
GTTAGAGAATATATAAAACCAATTAAGTTGGCCTCACACAACAGCTTAAGCTATTGTGGTGAAATGGTCACTTAACACTAACCAGTTCAGTCGAATGGAATTTTGCTTCAAAAGAAGCAATAAACTGCTTGGCAGTATACTTGGAATAATCGGCAAGCCATGCGACTAACAAAACTAAGTTAAGGAATAGAGTTGTTGATCCTAAAAAGAAAAATCGTGGAATTCCTTAAATTATACACTCTTTCCTTTTTTCTTTCAGGAAAACTACTAGTGAAAACAGATACACACATGAATTGGACATTGTGTTCATTTATAAGTACATATTGATAGAATATTTTGCAGTATTCTTGTCAATTGACTTCAGGAGCCAGAATGCAAACGTTTGCGGTCAAGTTCTACTTGATAAAGAAGGTACACATGCAGCCTGAAATTATGCTTAGATATCCAATCTAAAGTCCTGAGGGCGTTATAATTTTGGTAAATGGAATCGAACAGATTCCAGTTGAGACCTTGAAGATGAACCCAATATAATATGGATGATCCAGTTGCACCAAATATAAGAATTAGAATCCGATAGCAATAAGGTCAGAAAGTCTCAGTCTAACCTCCAAAATTTTTGTTCTATGAGGCCAGAGGACAAACCGTGAAACATGCCAATAAATATAATTCAGTAGAGCTTGTCCAAAGAGAAATCTTAATAAACTTAACACAAACATTCACAGAAGGATCTACTAAAAATTGCTTCCTAATAACGTATGGGCAACCTAAACCTGAAATTGATAATTTAAAGAGCTGAATCAGCAACTACTCACCAACTGCCTAAGATATCATTTCCAGGAAACAAAGTCAGTCTCACAATTGAGTTCAACAAAGTCAGTATCACAAGACTTTCCCTCTTTTTCTCAATCCTTCCACTGCAGAAATCAAACGAGATTACATGAAAATTTTTATCAAATGCTTTATAGGATTAATTTTCTCAATCACATTTGTTTTTGGAAAGAGAATTTTATTCATAAAATCCTCATAGGGATTAAGCAAGGTACAAAGAAAGCAACTACAGTAGCATATTAGGAAAGAAACTCACGTCATAATCAGATCAAGGAACTATAGAAGTCTATAACTTGAAAATAAAATCAGAATCGTTGCTAGTAAAGCTAAGTTCCAATTTATTACTAAATTGCTGCTTATTTCAGCATTCATTTCTCTGACAATTAGATTTTTCCTTATTCAATTCATAGTCCAGAGGTGCAATAGTTTGTTTATCCACTTTCATATTCTTAAAAATCTTGACATTTTTTTCTTTCAACCTTGAAGCTTGGATTCCCATTCAATTATGTTGCTTCATTGATTCATGTTACAATGCATATTAAAAAAAAAGCTAACATTTGCTGTAGATCATTGAAGAGTAGCTGCAATTGAAGAATGTATGATTCAGAGATTCATTTTCCTGCTGACATAGTAAGCATGCAGGATTTATAGTATGAGTTAAGCAACTTGTATTTTTTGTCCATAGTCTCTGTCTTATTGCTAATCAGAATATAGAAGAGGTTTTAGGATTTCTATTTTTATGTCAGAGCAAACATTTCCATAGAACTGAATGGTGAGGATCTTTGAAGATTTCCAAGCATGGTTAGTGAATCTCTTTTTCTATAATCTGGTTTGGGTTGTGATTAAGTATTTTGTTTATGAGAATTGAGAATCCTATTGAAAAGTGTGCTGACCATCCTCATTCATTCTTGTCAATGATTATTTTTAATCTTACATTGTCTAAAATACTCTTTCCTAAGCCTTTGAGATTGTAGATTTAGTATTAAGGTCTTATCTCATGTCAATTGTGATACTAAAACTATGTTTTTTTTCGGAAACATAATTAATTCGTTAATAGAAGAATATGTACAACAAAAAAAACCTAAAGTTACAAGATTAGATTCCTAGCAACAATTTGGAAAGAAGTCACTTAATCCAATGGCCATCTTTTCTTCATACTAGTAGATAGATTAGCAGCAGCCCCTCTTGCTATCATGGAAAGTCCACATGGAAAACTATGTTTATTTGTTAGTAACTTTTCTTAATTTGATGTTGTTGTTGATATGATTCTTCAAGACTAGGATATGTTTTAGTGTCCAAGATGTTTTATGTTTGAGCTTAATCTTCTAAATGCTTTGACTTTTGAGAAAGTGTGTATTCATCCATTTGAATCAAAGAGATTTCTTATCTACCAGAAACTTCCATAATCTTTTAGGAAATATTCCTAAAGCTATTTGTTCACTAATTCTAAAAGAAGCATTTTGAAAAGCAAATGCCAATGTCATTTTAGTCTCTATGAAATGAAGGACTTGGCCCTGTTCTTATTTATTGCAATGCTAACTTACCTAAAAGCCCATCTTCCACACAAGGTAATATACATATTTTTTGTACATTAGAAAATACTATTCTTTTTTTTGGTAGGAAATGGATAATTGTATTCACATTGCTCAACATGTATCTTTATAAAAATGTGCAAACATAAACATTTCACTTGGTTTTTTTTGGTTAAATTAACACGAATTTATTTAATAAAGCCATATTAACTAGCTAATATGTACACCTATAGTTGTTTTAAACATAAATTATTCTAACCTTTTAGTGAACAAAATGAGAGATGTGTTAACATGATTGTTGTCCTTATTTTGACAAAACTGCTTAAGAATTTGCACTTTCTTAAATCTCATGTTTCAAGCTAGTTGTAGTCCACCATGATTCAACTCGATAATCAAGTTATATACAATCTTACAAATCAATATTTCTACTTATATTAGTTATGTTGAGAATTAGCTATTGATAGTTTTAAATAGAAATTTTTTTTATTATAAGTGTATAGATTTTAACAATAGTATAAAAGATATTGTTTCTACGAGGATTGTATAGTCACTCAATAATTCTTGTAAAATTGTTTAAGGTAAACAAAAAGATTATTAATTAAGAATTAAACTAAAAACAAAGACTTAATAGATAAACTATGAATGAGGTAGTAGTAAAATTGATTAATCAATGATGAAAACTAGGAATTACTTCTATCCTGATTTTGTTTTTGCTTTACTTTCTTGATTTAATCCTACTTGATCCTAGATATCCTATAATTATGATTACCCTCTCTCAAGATCTATTTAAGTAATCCCAATTAAAATAGATAAAAACTGAATTGTGATATCTCAATTTATTAAAACTCCTTCTAACAATGAAACCGGATTTAACAATCCTATGCATAACCAATAAACAATTATATCTCTCTTCAATTTCCTGTTTATTTGATATTTATCAGTCTTTAAGGGTTACAGCTCTCCCTATGTAACACATCACAAGTGAATCAATTTAACTTCTCAATTCAAATTGATTATGAAATGATAAATATCATAAGAAAATTCATTAAATCAAGAGTGTAAGTTCAACAAATAATTTAAGATAGTTCCTAAAAAGGAATTTAGCAACCCATAGATGTAACTAAATATCCAAAATTAATAATCATTAACATCTAACAATTACAAGGAATTAAGAAAAGAGTGGATAATGAAATTTGGAAGTCTCCTCTTCTTTGCCTTTGCTGGAAAATTTGTAGCCTTGTTCTTAAGAATTCTCTCTTTTTATCTTCTTTAATTATGATTAGGTAGTCATCAAGTGGTGTTTTAAGCTTCTTTATATACTCTTTAGTCTTCTAATGTTTTGTATAGGGATTTTTTCCCATATGTATATCTTCTAAAAATAGCATCGAAATGTCAAAAGTATGAAAAACTTGCATCATGGAATACACATTGCAAGATCGTGCATAGCCATATTGGAAGCCTCTGGCATGATCATGATCGTGCATGGGACTGCCTAAACTCTCTAGCATGATTGTCCCAGAGGCTTCCAACCTATTGCTTCCTTATTGAACAACGCTTGTGCTAGACCAAATAGGACTGCCTAAACTCTCTAGCATGATTGTGCTAAAGGCTTCCAACTTGCTGCTTCCTTTTTGCACAATGATCATGCCAGAGTTGTTTCTCCAACCTTTTCTTAATCATTTCTTCTCTTTTTCATGTCTCCACTCATCACCAAACTCATCAACACAATCATTGAAATATATAATTAGAATCAAACTCTTGCCTTAAACAATAATAATCAAACAAAACACATATAAACACTATTATGAACATAAATCTAAGCCCTAAACACGTGATTATCAACTAAGAAAACACTAGAAACCCTTTAACACCTAGAAAAATGTACTAAGTTTTAAGCCTATCAACATCCCCACACTTAAATCTTTACTTGATGTCGATCAAAACTAAAATCAGAAAACAAACAAAACAAACATAACACAAAAACACAATCATACAATAATGCAATATTGGTACAATGACATCAAATTTCATGAAATTAACTTAGCCATAATCAACAATCACTCAAAAGGTTATAATAAACTAACTTATTCCATTCATATCAAATGCTTTGATTTAAATACAAATGTCAACCAAAACATTAACACCTATTCATACATCTATGACACTCGTAAGCATGCACTCATTCTTATATAACAATTAAAGAGGTAGGCCATCACTGAATACCAATTCATAAAATTTATTTTGACATTCAACAAGAAAATCTGTAGGTTCAATTTGACAATATGATTCAAGGCAAGAGGAGTAGAAACAATATAATATCTCTTGAAGATCATAATGGTATATTATTATATAATCAAGAAGACACGAAAGAGACTGCTAGAAGTCACTTTAAAGAGATAAATGGGGTAACTACACAAACTTCTAATCTTTCTGGAGCTCTCATAAGTAGATTATCAGGTTCATAAATCAGATCTAGAAGAACGAAATGCTTAAGGAAGCCACCATGGGGGAGATAAAAGATGCAGTGTTTTCACATCATGACAAGTCTCCAGGACCAAATGGCTTTAACGCTATGTTCTTTCAGGAAGAATGGACTATGATACAAGCTCCAGTAGTAAGTGCAGTGCAAGAATTCTTCAAAAGTGGTAGGTTGCTTATTGAACTTAATAAGACTAATCTAGTTTTGGTTCCTAAATTCCTAATCCTAGGTGTTTAAATGACTTTACACCTATTGCATGTTACAATGTGGTGACAATCCAAGCCAAGGTGCTTATGTCCCAGGAAGAAGTATGGGAGATGTGATAGCTTACACTGCTCTCTTGCTCTCTTGCTCTCTTGGGCTTACTTCCATGTTGCTCAGAAAGTTTTCCATACGTCTCTTTCAAAATTCCCTGTAAAGCTGGCTCATTTAAACCTCTAGGTTATGAATAGAAATGGTGTGATCTTCTGTTACTTGCTCAAACTTACCTTCTAGTCTCTTTTAGGCCTCTTCCATGTTCATGAGCTTGTCCATGATCTTATCCAATTTAGAATCCTATGAACTAGACTCATCTTGTTGAAATCCTAGCAGACTTTGAATTCCTATTTGATTTCTTGCATTGTTAGACCAAAATAAATCTTGGTGGTTTTACCATCCCAGATTGTAATTGTTCCAATAAGGGTGATTACTTCCCGAATCAAATTGTACCTCACTAAGTTTGCAAGGGTCCTTTGCTCTCTATGATGTATTTCTTCCATCATCGTTCTTTCTATCTCTTCTTGGCATTTAACTTTTTGGATTCCTCATAGTTGCCTTGTGATGTCCAAATTGATGTGTCTTTTATTTTGCGCTCAAACTTTCTTTTGTTTTTTAATTTTTTCGTGTAATAATTCCTTAAAACAAAGGAATTCAAAAACCCCCAAACTAATTCCTCCGCAATAGCGCCAAAAACTTATCGAGCAAGTTTTAATTTTATAAAACTCTCAATGTTTCACAAGCAATGGGTCATATGCGTAGTAGTTGAAGTGTCGATCCTAAGAGGAATTGGTGAACTACTCGTGTAACATCCCGTTTTCATACTAAGGGTTAGAACCCAAGATTTCTGTAATTGAGAAAATAGCAATGAGAGATTAGAAAAATGTATTTCAAGCTCATGCATAATGTTAGCATACACACACATGAAATTTGATTATTGCACACATTAAAATGATTGTACATGCATTCATTTTTTTGGTATAACTGATCTATAAATGTGATTATATTTGGAATTTTGAATTATTTGTGTTAAAAATTTCTTTGGAGAGTATAATTATTGACTCAAAATTTTTGGTGAAAATATGAGAATTTTCTAGATTTTAAGGGTATTTTTGGACTAGGAAAAATATCAAGTGGCAGAACAATTGATAAATGGTAGTGAATTAATTGTCAAATGGCAATGGAAATTTTGATAAATTACTTTGGGATTTAATGACATATGTCATTAAAAATGGGGAGACAACTGGGGTAGAAATAGGAGACAAATGGACTAGTTAATAAAGGACCAAGAAAAGACCTTGAGAGAGTGACATATGGCAAGTGACAAGTGTCATTTGCCACACCACTTGTTTAAATCACGAATTTATTAAGTGAAAAATTATATTTTGGGTCTTTCACTTGCTAAATATGACATATGCTTCTCTCATCTCCATCTTCTTCATTTTCTTCGTTTGCTCTCTTCTTCAGTCATGACACCTCACTCTCACCCTCTTTATGTTGAATTTGTCCAACTTTTTCACTTTGCTTCTTCAAGATTTATTGTCTTCTCCATCTTGTTACT
Organism: Erythroxylum roraimae; assembly: GCA_027568915.1. Classification (NCBI taxonomy): domain Eukaryota; kingdom Viridiplantae; phylum Streptophyta; class Magnoliopsida; order Malpighiales; family Erythroxylaceae; genus Erythroxylum; species Erythroxylum roraimae. Next base: position 17,400,835 of record JAOSBL010000004.1, on the reverse strand, counting down.
AAAAGACCCAACCTATTCCACCTTAAAAGGGTGATGATCATATATGTTGGAGGAGCTAAGGTTTCATGGTGATTGAAGAAGCTTTGGGTAAATTAAGTAAGTAACCTATTAATCTTCATGGCTTTGATGAATGAACCATGTTTTGATGATAGTTAGAGGTTAAATGTTCATAAAATGAGGACGAGTACATGCTAAAACGAGAATGAGAAATATGGGTTATTCATGTCTTGCTTTGGTGTTTTGAGGGGTAATAGATTATAGAATGATATAATGTTGGATTAAGTGAGTAAATGGTGTTAAAGTGTGATGGAAAAATGTTAGCTGTGACGTTTTCCACTGATTATGCATCTGTAATTTAGCCATAACTTGTTCTGTAGATATCCAAATGAGATGATTTTTGATTTGGATTAAATTAGAGACATATGGCTACATTTTTCATGAAGACATCAAATTCCAATTCTTTATTTAAGAGTTTTGAATTTTGACTTGAAGTTGAGTGCTGGGTGCAGTAGATTGATGGATGAATACATGTGTTTGTGTTCTATTTTAAGAGTATGAAAACCATGAGTGATGAGTTGTTGTGCAGATGTTATGAGTTGTGAATTAAGGGTACAATGAAATTGAAAGTTATGCTAACCAAGATTTTGAGTTATGTTCTTGAAATGAGATGAATTAAGGTGATAGTTAGAAGTGAAATGAAAGTGGAAATGAAGATGAATATGTGCAGAAAGTTGATGAAGTATGTATATATGTATATGTTTTGTTTTTAGTGTTCATGATCAATCATGGACTATAATTTGTTTATGGATAATATTGAGTTGAAATGGAGTTAAGAATGATGGGAAAATGATGAGTATTAAACTAGAAATGATAGATCAAGCATAAGGTGTTGAATGTAGTAAGTAAAGAATTAGAAATCTAGAAACTAAGGACGCAATTGGATATGTGTTGGAGAAAGTGGCATAACTTTTTCTATAGAACTCAGATTGAGGTCATTTAAGTATGCTTTTAAAGCGGACTTTGAGTTCTACAACTTCTTTGAAGACCCCAAGAAGAGATTTTGATGTCTAGAGGGTCACAAATTCAAGTTTCTGTCAGAGACCTGTAAAGGTCTGCTACAGACATTCATGGGTCAATTCGTCTTATTTAAGGTTTAAATGGAACTTAAAATGAACCTAGAATGATGCTTAGATTAAGTGACTAATGTGTGTATGTTTGAAGTGATAATTGTGGTTATAACTTAGTGAATGAATGGATGATATCAAAGTACCGAAGGCATGAGTATAATGAGAATGAAGATGTTCATATGATTCTAGTTATGATTCAAAGGAGTTGAGTAATATGTGTTAAGTAAATATGAATGAGAATTGGGTATTATGGGAACTTATAATATTAGAAAAGAAATGACGAGAAATTGGTTTATGATATTAAAATAAGCAAATGTCCTTGAGGTGTAAACTTAAGAATAAGCCAGACACATACAAAGGGTAAAGATTGAATGGTGAACTTAGAATGATCATGTACAAATGTAGTGTAAACCTAAGTTCAATTAGACATATATGAATTATGAAATGAGAATGAGCATAATATGTGAATTTAGATGATATAACCGGGATTGTCATTGAGTGTGCATTATACATTACATATATACATATGTGTAAAACTGAATGTTTATATGACTGTGTAATTAATAATGTGTGTGTAATATGTGCATTGCATAATGTTGATGCGTAGGATAAAACGGCCGCATCTAGACATTTCCAGATTATGGAAGCTAATGCTAATCTGGAGCGTACTGTAAGTTGACCTAGATGGTCTCATTTCATTGTTTGTTACGTTTTAAATTTTTGCATTGAATTATTACTAATATAATTGATGTGAATGTGATTGTACTGATTCTGGACATTGAATCTACAAGGTATTTAATGCATGCATATCATATTGGAAGTGCTCATTGAATGTGAATTGGACCGACTATGTGTATACTCAACTTGATTGTTGAATGTCGAACCAAGTTCTGAAGAAAAATGTGAATGTGCAAGTGAATGAAATAAGTGATTTTCAACTTAAATGTTGAATGTCGGACCAAGTTACAATGACATGTGTAAAGTGAAATAAAGTGACTAATTGATCTTATGTGATTGATGCATTTCATTTTATAAATGCATGACAACATAAAGGCTGTTGTGACCAGAGTAGCCAACGAAAAAGAGCTTAAAGCTTAGAAAGTGAAAAAGAGCTTAAAGCTCAGAATGTGATTAAGAGCCAAAGGCTCACTATGTGTAATGGGCTCGGTATCCACAATAGATACGGGACAGTTATAGGCATTCGGTCACAATAATAATAATTGAAAGTGAGTCTCATGAGCACTGTATATGCATCTAGTATGTATAATTTAAATGGTTGAAATGAATAGTTTGACTGATTTCTGAATGTGATATATGATTTAAGTGAAATATGAAGTGTATGTAACACAACATGTTGAATTGATGAAGTGATGTAAATTATGCAATTATATGAATTAATGTGTTATGTGATTGAGTGAGCCATCGAGGATGGTTCACTCACTGAGTTCGCAAAACTCACCAAAATTGCAACGTGGCTTTTCAGGTTCAGAGGAGATATCCAGTTAGGCTATTTGGAGTATAGCCACTGAAATCAAATATGGGCTAAGGGTCGGGATCAGTTTGCACCTGCATATGTCTTCAGTGATTTTAGTTTTTGAATTATATTTCCAAAAATAATGTGCAATGTATGTGTGTAAATTGTAAAGTGTAATAACAATTATGGTGAGTGATGTTTGTAAATGAAATGGGCCCAAGCGACTACTGGAATTTTGATGATATGTATAATGATTGCCTTGTAAATGAGAATGTTTATGAATAAAATGGGGCCGGTTTATTTATTGATTTTCCATAATTTGTGTGCATTGTTTAAAAAAAATTGTAATGAGTTCGATTGATTGACTGTTCTAGCATGCCACTCTCTTGAGGTACGTACTCGGATATTACTCAAGATGTCGGGTACGTGTCTTGCGAGATTGAAGTGTTACAATTTGGTATCAGAGCCTAGATTTAGTATCTTACATGGGCTTTTTTGAAATATATGTCAAGTTACATGCATTTTAGACATGTCATAGCAGGTAGTAGCAACTGATCCCTAGTCTGAGTTGCATTTACATGAGTCACATGCATGAACATTTGTTAAGAGTTTGAGCTGATAGAAATAGTGAGAAGAATGATGATCTGTCAGAATGTGAGAAAACAAAAGTTTGTGGATATCTAGAAATGAGAAATAGTATATGGTTAGATATGATAGATAAAGATTCAACACAATTGTATTGGTGATGTATTATTGAATATGACATCAATATTGTACTATGGTGATATATCCTCGAATGTGAAATAGATGTAAATGCATTGTTATGGATTGTTTGAGAAAAATAAAGACATAAGTAGAAATGATGAGATTTAAAGTGTACAAGCCAAGTTGAAAGAAAATGAAATTTTCTATAACCTTGAGAGGGTGAACTTGGACTTGAAATGATTGTTTGATAAATGTGATAAAAGTTATGATTTAGCATAAGAATATGTCTGTGAAATTAAGATCAGAATTTCAGGATGATTATGTATATATAATTTTGAATTGATTACAAACATACGTATACTTAACTTGATTGTTAAATGTCAGACCAAGTTCTGAAAAAAATGTGAATGTGTAAGTGAATGAAATATGTAGCACCCCACTCCCGAAATGACCCAAACCCGATATCGACGGTGATATCTAAGTCCGTGCCCCGCGAGGGTGGTGCGCTATACCACTCATTCAACCAGAAATCGGTATATATATATATATATTTTTCCTTTTTACAACACAATATATGCGGAAATCAATACTGAAATCGGCCCACATTTATTCATAAACATATTCAATACAAAATAAGGAAAACACAAATACAGACGCGAACTGATCCCGACCTCTATCCTTCACTTGAATGCTGTAGGTATACTCCCGTTGGCCTAACGGGGTATTC
>JAOSBL010000004.1:17354028-17364243 GCA_027568915.1 Erythroxylum roraimae | reverse complement strand
TACAAGTCGACTTATGAGTACTGTGCGAGCGTAAGTCGAGTTACAGAAGTGTACAAGTCGACTTACACTTACAATAATAACAAGTCCTAATGTTTAATCTTGATTTTCTACTAGTCTTAGTTTACGATTTTGGTTTAGGTTGCATTGTTCCCTTTTACTTTTAGTTTGTCTTTATTTGACTTATCTTTTTAAATTTGATTGAAACAATTTCTTAAACAAAGACAACTTGAATTAAGTGGTGCCTAAGCACAATCCTCGTGAGATCGATATCCACTTTCAACTACAAGTACGATCCGTATACTTGTGGTTTTGAGTGTAAGACTAGTAGTGTGCTTTGCATTCAACAAGAAACGACCTTAGGTATTTGACTATAATTACCTCGTATACTTGCGAGTGGGATAACCTAGGTTTTTAGAACTTATTTTGGCACAATAATGATCTCGGACTCAACTTCAGTCCTACTAGATAGAGTAGGTTTGGAGAAATTAACCATATCTCTTAACTTGTAAAATTTAGGAACTTACTCTTTTATGGAAATAAAATAGACATATATATCTACAACTTTTATGTTTTATACTTTATCAAATTCACAACTCCTTGCCCTAATTAATTATATCAAAAATAACTAAGTTATTCATATATAAAACAGAATAACTATATTTATTAACATATATCTCACAAATTAAACCATATTTCCTTAAACCCTTTCAAAGATAATTAAAACACATATAAAGAGGCATGAAAGATTAGTATTCATAGTATAATTTTGCTCAAAATCATCACACAAAAATTTGATCCAAGAGGGGTTTATTAAGGAATGCAATCCCACTCACCTATCGTTGGAAATCAAGACTTCTTCCTCTAATCCTCTTACTATTTTTTTATTCCTTCACTCTCTCCTCCTATTCTCCTCTAGGAGTGTCGCTTCATTCTATCCCCAAATCCTTCTCTTTTGCATCTTTTAACCATAACTAATATATTTAAAAAAAATTCATCTATGACCTATAATGTAAAATTCTGACTATGTCCTTAATGAGCATCTCTCCACCTAGACATTCTGGGAATGAAAAAGAAAGATCATAGAGAAGGTGTGGAGGCGGAGAAGTAGAGGGCTTTAGCTGGGAAGAAAGAAGAGAGAAAGAATAGAGAAAGGAAGAACAACAAAGAGGTGAAAGTAGTGTGAGCATTCGATCATCTGGGTGAGAACCAAGTGGAGCCAGAAGGCAAAAGCTGATATAGGGAGATTAAGATTGGTAAGATATCAACCACCAACTCTCTCATCCGAACGCCCTTTTTTGCTTATCCTGCTTTATTTCAGTTGCTTTATTTCTCTGTTACATTATAGAACCTCTCTGTTGAACTTGTTTTCATTGTTAAAGTCTTATAGTCCATTTTGGTTTACTCACTGTTTTATTGCTTTGATACTTCTCTATTATTGTTAAATATTGGATTAAAGTATTTGAAGATGATGAACCATGTTTTTTCTATGATGGGCAGATTACTTGTTTTTGAGGATTAACGTAGCTAATTTAATTGATTATGCATGATGAAGGGTCTATTTTATTGTCTTATTAATTGCTATAGTTTTTTAGTTTATTGGATGTAATAGCATTATCAAACTTTAAATCATTTTGGTATTAAACGAAGGATCGAGAGAAGAAGTTTAATTTAGAACGAGAAACTATAGACGCTTAAGTTATGAATTAGAAATATATCAATTTAAGTGGATAATTATTAGTTAGGTTTAATAATTAGTTTGGATGATAAATTTGTCAAATACGAAAGTTAGATTAGTTTGTTATTAGAATCAATTTTAGAACCTAATTGGTAATTTTAGCAAGACAATTATCCAATTAATTCACCTTCTTTATACATAGGAGATTAAATTAGTGAAATTATTTCTCAAAAGTTTCTACACCGATTAATCAATTAGTTTTTGCTCCTAGTTACAGCCTTTATTTAACAAATCGGGATAGAATGTTTAGGATTTTATTAGTTTTTATTTTTATTTAAGATTAATTTGAGTGGACCAATTTCACCTTCGTAAGAGACAACCCTGGTAATCATGTACAACTATCTCGTATACTTGCGAGTAGGGTATCCTAAGTATTTTTAGAACTTACTTTGGCACAACAATTTTTTGGCACCTTTGCCAGGGATGTGTTTAGTGATTGCATGTAATTTAGTTTTGATTGTTTTGTCAATTATTTTGTCTGTTCATACATACATTTTTTTCGTATTATTTCGTTGACAAATCGGGATAGAATGTTTAGGATTTCATTAGTTTTTTTTATTCAAGATTAATTTGAGTGGATCAATTTCACCTTCGTACGAGACAACCCTGGTAATCATGTACAACTATCTCATATACTTGCAAGTAGGATAGCCTACATATTTTTAGAACTTACTTTGGCACAACAATTTTTTCGGCGCCTTTGTCGGGGATGTGTTTAGTGATTGCACGTAATTTAGTTTTGATTATTTTGTCAATTGTTTTTTCTGTTCATGCATACATTTTTTCGTATTATTTCATTGAGTTATTTTAGCAAAAAAAAATTTACTAATTCAATGTTGTCTTTATTTTGTTTATGCAAGGAAGGAGATCTCGGGAAAGTGAACTTGGCCCCTTTATTGATAATGTGCATCGGATAAGAGGACCTCAATGGGACTTTGAAGACAATTTCGAGGAACCCAAGCCTGAAAATCAAGAGATGGGTGAAAGGCAGCAAGTAATGAAGACCCTTTGAACATCATCCGAGAATTCTATACCACTCTCTAGACATTCCCTTTGGATGGCCAAAATGAAGATCAACTCAGGATAAGGTGCTTCCCATACATAATGAAGGATCGAGCCAAGGCATGGTTGACGACCCTTCCATCCAATTCATCAACTACATGGGAGGAAGTGTACAACAAATTCATGGGAAAATTCTATTTCTATCAGAAGACTTCTGAGTTATGTACAAAGATAACTACCTTCACTCAGATAGAGGGAGAGCCATTCCATAAGGCGTGGGAATGCTTCAAACTTCTGCTAATACAATGTCCACACCATCATTTTCCACTTCATATAAAGAACCAATTCTTTTATGATGGATTGACAAAACAATGTTAGTACACAGTGGACAATACAGTCGGAGGAGCTGTGGCAGAGAAGAATACTGAAGAAACAAATGAAATCTTTAAAATGTTAGAGGCCTGCTCTCAACAAAATAGTTTGAGAGGGAGAAGAGTTGGAGTTCAAATCAAGAAATGGTTATGCAATTCGCTGAGTTGACAAAGCATGTGAAAATGCTAACTATGAGGCTACCTAAAAGGTTCGAAATCAAGAGGCATATGGTATATATGAAAGTTATGGTCATGGAGCTAATGTTTATTCGTATTCTTTTGAATCATTTACAAGTGAGGAAGAACAAGCAAACTTATTTGATGGTTTTCAACCAAAGGTGTGAAATGATCTATATCCGAACACCTATAAACTTGGTTGGAGAAACCATCTAAATTTTTCGTTGAAGACCAACAGTCCACTAGTGCAACCCCAACCACAATATCAAAATTTTCAAAGGCAAAACCAATTTTGGGGGGAATCCTCATATTTGAATCTACTGAGCAAGCCTTCTTTGGAGGAAAGTCTGAACGCTTTTATTCAAATAACAACTCAAAATCAATAAACAAACAATAAGAGATTTGACTCCTTAGAAGTGTCTGTAAGGAGGATTGAGACTCAAGTAGAGCAACTCGCTGCTCAAATGCACAACAATAAAAAAAGGTAAGTTATCTAGCCAATCTGAGCAAGCCCAAGCAATTACTATTCCAAGAAGTGGTAAGATGATTGATAATCATGTTAAGATCCATTCTAATTTATCTGGTGTAGGTAATCAGGAGGAGGAGAACCTCACTAACCAAAAAATGAGCAGAATGAAGAAAGAAATGGGCACGATAACTTTTCAAGTCACATTTAGAAAGGTGAAAAACTGTGGCATACTACCGACTGCAATGAAGGACCAAGACTGCCTAAGGCAACTAATCCTTATAGGCCAATTATCTCATACTCGAGCCACTTGAAGGACTTGAAACAAAATAATCTTATCTATATAACATGTTGTCCAAATTTAATATTAATCTACCTTTGTTAGGTGTGATCAGGAATATTCCAACTTATGTGAAGTTCTTCAAGGAACTAAACACTAACAAATGAAAGTTTGAGCCAAACAATAAGGTGATAGTTTCAGAAGTTGCAAGTACAGTGCTTTAGTAGCAATTACCCCCTAAATTGAAAGACCAAGAGAGTTTTCTTGTTCATGTATCAATAAGTAATGGTGATAAGGTTAAGGTTATGCATGACCTTAGAGCGATTATAAACCTTATGCCTTACATGAGGGTTGGAGGATTGATTATTCCCGTACAATTTGTTTTCCTAGGCATGGGGGAAGTAAAGAAGCAAGAAACCGAGCACACCATACTGTTAGGGAGGCCTTTTATGGCCACCACTAATGTCTTGGTTAATGTGAAGATCAGAAAATTGATCATGACTGTTTTGGGAGAAAAAGTAGAATTTTCAATCTTTAATGTTGATCCTATTCCTACTACTACTATTTCTGAAGACTACTCTTTTGTTGATCAAATTAATGTTGCATATTTTGATTTCACCTTGTAGGAAGAAGAAGAAAAGGAGCTAGACTTGGTTAAAGAGAGTGATTAAAACTGCCAATTACTAGTTTATGCAAATGATGAAGTTTTCGGAAAATTGTTAGAGATAAATTCCAGTGAAGAGAAGATAACAGTGGAATCAATCACTTTGAGCGATTCACCTTAAGCACTCTATTGAGTTGTCTAGCTACAAGAAATTAAAGAAGTGTAGAATGGAAGGCAACCCATATAATATCTGTTTTGTTTTTCAATTCATTGTTTATTATTCCTTTTTAGTGAATCTCTACTTAGTTTGTTTTCTTCGTGTGCATAGGCCTAATTTTCAGTCTCCTTTATCTATTTTCCTAGCAGTTGTTGTTCACTCCTTGATGCAGTATGCTAGGCTCCACATCTCATAAAGACTCCACGTAGCACACTAACCCCACCTTTATATTGTATTTCTTTCCTTTTATTGCTTGTTAGTTTAATTTCTCTTTGTTTCAATTTTTGTCCTTATGTGATTTGTATAAGTTTTTCCTGTTTAGTAGTTAAATGCTCAATTTGCTCTATGGTTTTAAACTGTGACTTTAATTTTTCCTACCCTTAGCCCGGCTCTATTACAACCAAAATAAAGACCTTCAGATTGCTGTTTGCGTTTGATATGAGTGGTGGAGATTGGATTAGTACGTAAGCCTATGGTAGATGCCCTACATGAAATGAATTCTGAGTGAATATATCCTACTTTTGAATGCTTGAGAGATTGGAGAGAGGTGTGAGTGTCTATCACATTTGTTGATGGTTCTATGAATTGAAGTATTTGTTGGTCTTGGCTAAATAAGATTAGCTTGTTCGTGGAATAGTATGAGTTCAAGTTCTTAGGTTGTGTTTATTGAAATGATTTTTGATATGTTTTACCATTATTTAAGAAAATTGTTGTTTCCATTATTTGTTCTTGTATAGTCTAGTGTTCTTTATGTTGCTTAAGGATAAGCATAGTTTAAGTATGGGGAATTGTTATGCCTAATTCTATTGGATTTTTGCTTGTATTTATATCTTGATTTTGGTTACAAATTCTTGTGTTCATAATCCAATTTTGAGATGAAATGAGTGAAAATGGTGTGAATATTGCGTGAATGTTAATTGGATTGTCTTATGAATGTTGCATGGTAATTAAAAAAAATTATGCATGAAAGAATGAATTTGTACGTGAATTACACATGTAACATGAATTAATAAAAAACATTCATGTAAATTGAGTTATACTTATGACTATGCAAGTCACGGGTGTGACAATGGGAGTCACACCCTTGACTCCAATGTCAGGGGCGTGACAATGGTAGTCAAACCTATGAACCCTCATACACAAAAACCTAAACCTAGAATCACATTATGTGTCATCTGCAAGGTGGAGAGCTCAAAAACCTAAACCTAAAATCACATTACAAATAGAAAGAAAAGATAGGCCGGCAGAACACACATATTTGGAGACAGAAAAATAGACATAGGGAAGGGTGGCTGGACATTATGGGAACAAAAAAGAAAGAACATAGAGAAGGTGTTAAGGTGGAGAAGCATAGAGCCTCGACTAACAAGAAAGAAGAGAGAAAGAATAGAGAAAGGAAGAACAACAGAGAGGTGAAAGTAGTGTGAGCATTCGATCATCCAGGTGAGCACCAAGTGGAGGCAAAAGGTGAAAGTTGATGCAAGGAGCTTGACATTGGTAGGAGATCCACCACCAACTCTTTCATCCAAATTTTTGCTTATCCTGCTTTATATCTATTACTTTATTTCTCTGTTACATCATGGAACTTCTCTGTTGAACTTATTTTCTTTGTTAAAGTCTTATACTCCATTTTGGTTTATTCACTATTTTATTGCTTTAATACTTCTCTATTATTGTTGAATATAGGATTGAATTATTTGAAGATGGTAAAACATGTTTATTATATGATGGGCTGATTACTTGTTCTTGAGGATTAATGTAGCTAATTTAATTGATTATGCATAACGAAGGAGCTATTTTATTGTCTTATTAATTGCTATAGTTTATGAGTTTATTAGATGTAATAATGTGATTAAACTTTACATCATTTTGGTATTAAACGAAGGATCGAGAGAAGAAGTTTAATTTACAACTAGAAACTATAGACGCTTAAGTTATGAATTAGAAATATATTAACTTAAGTGCGCAATTATTATTTGGGTTTAATAATTAATTTGGATGATAAACTTGTTGAATACGAAAGTTAGATTAGTTTGTTAGTATAATTGATTCTAGAACCTAAATAATAATTTTAACAAGACAATTATCTAATTAATTCACCTTCGTCATGCATAGGAGATTAAATTAGTGAAACAAATTCTCAAGAGTTTCCATACTAATTAATTGATTTATTTTTTCTTCTAGACAAATCTGTTCATTTTTTAGTCGAATTGCATAATTTTCTTTAAATCCTTAAAAAAATTGGGATAGAACGTTTAGGACTGCATTTATTTTTATTTTTATTCAAAATCAATTTAAGTGGACTAATTTCATCTACGTGGAGATGACCCTGGGTAATCATCTACAACTACCTCGTATACTTGTGAGTAGGATAATCTAAGTATTTTTAGAACCTATTTTTGCATAACAAGTTTTTGGCATCGTTATCGGCGAGGTGTCTAGTGTTTGCACTTAATTTAATTTTGATTGTTTTGTCAATTGTTTTATTTGTTCATGCATACATGTTTGTTGTGTTATTTCATTGAGTTGTTTTAGCAGTTTGTTACTAATTTAGTGTTGTCTTTATTTTGTTTATGCAAGGAAGGAGATCTCAAGATAGTGAACTTGCCTTTTTATTTATAACGTGCTTCGGATAAGAGGAACTCAAAGGGACGTTGAAGACAATCTCGAGGAACATAAGCCTGAAGCTCAAGAGATGGCTGAAAGGCAGCTAGTAATAAAGCAGTATGCTAGACCAGTAATTGGTACTGCCACTTCATGCATACGTTTGGGAGAGGTAGCTAGAAACTATGAAGTGAAGAGCATTCACTTCAACATGCTCTCATCATTCTATGGGTTTCCCAATGAAGACCCTTTAAACTTCATTTGGGAATTCTATACCACTCTCCAGACATTCCCTTTGGATGGCTTAAATGAAGATCAACTCAGGATGAGTTGTTTTCCATATATATTAAAGGATCGGGCTAAGGAATGATTGATGACCCTTCCATTCGATTCATTGTCTATATGGGAGGAAGTGTACAATAAATTCATAGGAAAATTCTATTCCCATCAAAAGACTTCTAAGTTGGGGACAAAGATAGTTACCTTCACTCAGATGGAGGAAGAGCCATTGCATGAGGCATGGGAATGCTTCAATCTTCTGCTAATACAGTGTCCATACCATCATTTTCCACTTCACATGCAAAACTAGTTCATTTATGATGGACTGACACAACAATGTCAGTACACTGTGGACAATGTAGTAGGAGGAGCTGTAGGAGAGAAGATTGCCCAAGAAACATATCAAATCTTTGAAATGTTGGGGGACAATTCTAAAAAAAAAGAGTGTTAGAGGGAGAAGAGATGGAGTTTATGAAGTGAGTTCAAATTAAGAAATAACTATACAATTGGCTAAGTTGACAAGGCATGTAATAATGCTAACTATAAGGCTACCCCAAAATGTTTCAAATCAAGAGGTATATGGTATATGTAGAAGTTATGGCCATGGAGCTAATGTTTGTTCGTATTCTTTTAAATCTTTACAGGTGCAGAAGAACAAGCAAACTCACTTGATGGTTTTCAACCAAGGGTGCGAAATGATCCGTATTTGAACACCTACAACCCTGATTGGAGAAACCACTCCATTTTTTTATAGAAGGCCAACAATCCAATAATGTAACCCCAACCACAATATCAGAATTTTCAGAGGAAAAATCAACTTCAGGGGAATCCTCAAATCAGAATCTACTGAGCAAGCCTTCTTTGGAGGAAAGTCTGAATGCGTTTATTTAGGTAATAACTTATAATCAAGAAACAAATAATAAAAGATTCAACTCCATAGAAGTGTCTATAAGGAGGATTGAGACTCAAGTAGGGCAACTCACTGCTCAAATGCACAACAATCAAAAAGGGAAGTTTCCCAGTCAACCTAAGCAAGCCAAAACAGTTACTATTATGAGAAGTGGCAAGGTAATTGGTAATCAAGTTAAGATTCCTTTTAATCTTTCTATTGCAGGTAATCAAGAGGAGGAGAGCCTCACTAATGAAAAAGATGAGCATAATGAAGAAAGCAATGGGCACGACAACCTTTTAAGTCACGTTCAGAAAGGTGAAAAATTGGGGGCATGCAACTAACTGTAATGAAGGGCCTATAGTGTATAGGGCGACTAATTCTTATAAACCACTGATCCCATACCCGAGCCGCCTTAAGGACTCGAAACAAGATAAGCAATTTTTTGATTTATATAACATTTAGTGCAATGTTAATATTAATTTGCCTTTGTTAGGTGTGATCAAGAACATTCCATCTTAAGTAAATTTGTTCAAGGAGCTAAGCACCAAAAAATGGAAGTTTGAGCGAAATGAGAAGGTTATAGTTTTAGAAGTTGCAAGTGTAGTGTTTTAGCAGTAATTACCCCCCAAATTGAAAGACCAAGGGAGTTTTCTTGTTCACGTATCAATGGGTAATGGTGATGAGGTTAAAGGTATGCTTGACCTTAGAGTAAGTATAAACCTTATGCCTCACTCTATTTATGAGAAATTGGATATAGGACATTTAAGACCTACAAACATGTGTTTGCAATTAGTTAATATGTCAACCCACTATCCGAAAGGAATAATGGAGAATATGTTTGTGAAGGTTAGAGGATTGATTGTTTCCGTAGACTTCATTGTCCTAGACATGGGGGAAATAAAGCAACAAGAAAAGGAGCACACCATACTCTTAGGGAGGCCTTTTATGGCCACCACTAATACTTTGATTGATGTGAAGAATAGAAAATTGACCATGATTGTTTTGGAATAAACAGTAGAATTTTCAATCTTTAATATTAAACCTATTCCTACTACTACTAATTCTGAAGATTGTTCTATTATTGACCAAATTAATGCTGCATATTTTGATTTCACCGTGCATGAAGAAGAAGAAACGGAGCTGCACTTGGTTAAAGAGAGTGATGAATGATGCCAATTGCTAGTTGATGAAACTAACGAAGTGTTTGGAAAATTCCTAAAGACAAATCTCAATGAAGAAAAGATAATAGTGGAATCAATCACATTGAGCGATCCACCTTGAACATTCTATTGAGGTGTCCAGCTATAAGACATTAAAAAAGCGCTAAATGGGAGGCAACCCATATAATTTATGTTTTGTTTTTCAATTCTTTGTTTATTATTCCTTTTTAGTGAATCTTTACTTTGTTTGTTTTTTGACACGACCCGCCTTTTGGACCGTGTTGGCACTAGGGAATGGGTAGGCTTAATGCTACCAAAACCCGTAGTAAGCCTAACTTTTCTGTCTTCTAGTAAAAATCTGACATGACCTATTCAATTATCTGATTAATCCTTATACCTGCTTAATAGGTTGGAAAGAAGTAAGGATC
>JAOSBL010000004.1:17333802-17344564 GCA_027568915.1 Erythroxylum roraimae | reverse complement strand
TACTTGGCTATAACAATGCCACATGGCAACATCTCAACAATCCAATCTAATTTCCTTCTTAATAATCAATCCAAGCCTAAATTTCCAATAAATAACGCTTGTCAAACTTTCCTATAGCCATGTACCCAAAATTCAATTATTTGACAATAAATTCCACTGCCGGTTCTCAACCGGTCTGCTTCTTGGCATTTTTTCTAGTCCAAAAATTACCCCGAAATTTGCAGGAAAATTTCCTAAAATTTTTCAAAAATGAAAAATCCACAATTTCACTTTCCAAATCCATTTCCAATAACCATAGCTCACAATTCTCAAACAATCACATTTATTATACCCGAAAAATGTCAATTGAGTGCATGATCAATAATTTTAATGTGTGCAATAACCCAAATTCATAAATGTGTATGCCAATATGAAGTATTCTTATCTTACTCTTGCTTAAACCTACATGTACCAAATTTACATGGTCAAAAATGCAATTTACTAAAGTTTCCCCGAGGATGTCGGTTAAACGGACTTGCATGTCCGTTAAATAGACATGAGTCACCCAAATTGTTCCTATGCACCCGAAGCTGTCCGTTAAACGGATTTCCATGTCCGTTAAACGGACATGACTTACACAAACCCCTTTTCAAAGCCTCTTCCAAGGTCTCACACTCATTTTATCAACACACTATGCTCTTTGAGCTCACTCATATCACCTTTTAGGATTTCAAACCTTCACAAGGGAGCGGGATGTTACAAAATATGTATGTATGCATGGATTTCTTGGGTGTTCATTCCTTCATCTAAAGTAGTAGTATAAGATCAAAAGCTAGCTCTAGTTACAATGCAATATTAGACTTCGGTCTTTTTACTTATTTCAAGCTCCAAGTTCTAGTTGTGTTAAATCATTGTCTGGTCTATTACTAAGGTGCATATACCTTTTGCATGAGCTAGACAGTATTGTTGATGTTGATGGATATTTTGTTGTGTAGAAGGAGGTCAGGAAAATGCTAATGAGGATGCTCCTGAAAACTACCCTGCATACACCACTATCTATGTTGGCAATCTTTCCTATGAGGTAATGGAAGGATGGAAATTATATACATCAACTATGCTCGAGGCACTGATTTCTATATTGTTAAAAGTTTTCTGATTGCATTCTGTTCTCAAGTAAACTTTTCTGGAGACTGCAAAAGTTTAGCTATCAGTTTGCAGGGGTGTAACGCTTAACTAACTATTTGTTGTGGATAGATAAGGAGGTGCTATCGTAAATATGATTAAAATTTTCACTGCCTATGATGACAGATTGGTTGTTTTGAAAGTTAAGCTATACTATGATCACCTTGAATAACTTGAATACTCAGCAAATTTGTTGCACATAGTAAAAGTAAAGCTTACCCAACAGAATTGCAATATAAACAATATCTTATAAGATCATTTTTTAAGTTTTCAAGAAACAATGTGTTTGTCCTTATGGAAAAAGCTTGTTGTTATCTGTCTTTATTTAGTGAGGACATTAACACGAATACTAAAATGCATTTCTGTTATCCCTATTTCTAATAACATTAAAGCAAGAGAAGAAAAGGAAGATCCTCATGTAGTAGCTTGCTATAGATGTCATCTCACTCAGACCTAAACACAAATTACTCAGAATGCAACACAAAATCTTCTACACCTCTAGGTACTAAGCCACTGTAGTTCACATAAGATTGCCAAATTTCTAGTTTCACGTGTACCAAGACAACTGTCCAGGGCATTTAGAAGCACATTCTAAACTGAAGATTGCTCCAACACGAATATGAACAGAATGTAACATAGCACACGGAACTCCGTACCTCACAAATCAGTCCTCCACATCATAATATCAAGCAAGAAATTACTAGATTACCAAAATTTTTCTAACAATTATTCCAACCACGCCCGAAGTTTTCAAGATCAACAAACCCCCTTAGCTATTGATTTGATCCAGAAGAACACAAAACACCCACACAAAGTCATTGTAAATGGAGAAGACAAAAAGGTGAGGAGGAGGAAAACAACAAGAAATAGCATCCCAGAAATCACAAATTAGCATCCCAGAAAAAGCATACCAGAAACCACAAATAAAAAATTAATCGAAAGGCAAGTTTTGTTCACCTATGATGGGTTTGCAAAACAACTGCGTAGAAGATTCCCTTGAGAAGATAGGTTAGCTGTGTCCCTTGAGAAGTCAGTGGTCACTTTTTCCCTTGTGAGGATGGGTTTGCAAATGTCGTTGATATAAACGTAAATGTTGGATAAAAAGTCTACCCAAAAAGCTAAAATGACGGACTTTTTTTTTAAAGCTTTAAATTTGAGCTTCTTAAAAAGCTGTATTTTAGTTGCCAAAAAGTCATATTTACTACAAAAGTGATTTTTTATTTTATAGTTAAACATTCATTTTTCTTAAAAAAAGTTTTTGCGGTGAAAATAAGTGCTTATTCACCTTTCAAAAGCCCATCTAAACAGGCACTTAGTCACCGATCCATCTTTTGAATTCTCATAAATGCCTACTTAAAGCAAGTGTAAACATGAAAATGAAATGCTAAAACTACAAATTTAAGCCTACGAACGGGTTAAGATATATTTGGTATGATATATCTATATATATATATATATATGTTGTAATCGTGATAAATTAGGAATATTAATTTGCAATCCTAACTTAACAATAAATAATTGCAATTTAAGTAAATGAAATAAAACAAAATTCCAATTAAGTGAATTTTACATAGTTAAAAAAATTAATTGGTCTATTTCGTAATAAATTTTATTCAAAAATTTTTTAATTATGAACGGGTAAAATTGTTAATAAAAATATAAATAATTAAAATATTATTTTTAGATATTTACAAAATATTTTTAATGCATTTTATTATATATATTTATTCATATTATAGAAAGTATTTTAATATATATATATATATATATATATACGAAAGTTATTAATTAAACTTCTATTAGTAAGTGTTTTTCGTATTTATTTATAACCTGAAACCGTTTAAAAATAGCCAACGCCAGGGCCGCCCTGACAGCTCAACACATCCGATGTTAGACACATGTCAACACTTCGTTTGTCATCCCCGCCACGCGACACAAGTTACAGATGTGCATTCAACAGTCATGACTCTTGCTGCCACGTTGCTTCTTTGTTCCGTTTTTTAATATGAATTATTATTCTTGAAAAGACTGCCCATTTAATAGTATATCTATATCATACTTTCGCTTTCCCCAAAAAACGTATCCTATGAAATGAAATTCACACTGACACCATCCCAACCGTCGTCTCTTCTACAGTAAAAAGTAAAAACTCCAGCTACTCCACCTCAAGTACACTCCACAAACCCTGCAACCAGCGTAAAACAATTCCCATATGCGGTATTTTTCACTTTAACTGGACTCAACTCTATATTCTTCTTTTTCAATAAGATCATTTTCTTTTTTTTTCTTTTTTCTGTTTCTTGTGTTCTTGATTGCGTTTCTATTTTCGGTTTTTGCAACCGCGGAGATCTTCAGAGATGATTTGGTTGACGTTGAGCTCTTTCAGTCAAGGATTCTTCTTGAGCTTTATGTGAGAGATTCGAATGGAAATTACCATTGTAGAAGAAAATTGTGAAGTTAAAAAAATCTAGATTCCTTTAATGCTAAGGATTTATACTTGGACACTTGGACTTGGGCGAGTGGTGAAAAAATCTAGATTCTTTTATTGCTAAAGGACTTAAATTGGACCTGGTCCAGTAGGATAGTTTGTGCATGCGCTTGTAAGTACTTTTAGGACTTAAGAGAACGTTTTGTGGTTATCTTTTGTTACTTGATCAAGTATTTGAGTTACTTTCTGTTTAGCACATGGCAAAGAGATCAATAAATAGAAGCAAATCTTTCTTGCAGATTGTACTGGTGATTAGTGGTGGTTCTCTCTCTGCGGAAAGAAAATATGGCACAGAATAATTGGGAAGCTGATAAAATGTCAGTCTTGTTTCTTTTCTATTTTTTCTTTTTGTTATTATAATTAGACTATAAAATCCTAAATTGGACTTGCTTTTTACAAACTCCTGCAAGAGTTCTTTGGCTGTTTTAAATGAGACTCTACAATGACTATGGAGCTAAGAAATAAGCAAAACTGTCTAAGGTTTCTTATCCTGATATGTTATTTTAGTAAAATGGTGTTTATGCTTACTGACTCTCGTGCAGGCTTGACGTTTATATTCATGATTATCTCTTGAAGAGAAAATTGCATAACTCCGCGAAAGCTTTTATGACAGAAGGGAAAGTTGCCACGGATCCAGTAGGTAATGCTTATAGCCAATTAATTAATTAGTGTACCCAGTTGGGTTATTGACATTAATGGCAGTGCAGTTTGGCATGATGTTAGGCCAGGGTTGATGTACTTCCAATATGCAGACTGTTTGTGGATTGTTAACCTTCTCAATGCTCAGTTTATAATGGAGATTATTGTTCTGACGTTGCTCTTTTGTCCACTTGCCACTTGACCCTTTATATTTAAACTTGACCAAACAAGAATTTGAGCAGATATTGGGCTTGGCAACTAAGTTGCTAGTTTTTTCATGCAGCAATTGACGCACCTGGAGGATTTCTTTTTGAATGGTGGTCTGTATTTTGGGACATATTTATTGCAAGGACAAATGAGAAACACTCCGAGGCTGCTGTAGCTTACATAGAGGTGGCCTTATGATGTATTTTTCACATGTTCAGTTTGGGCTTTGTATTGGGAGGGGTTCAATATCTTTCCTTTTTTTTTGGTCTTGCAATCTTCATAAAGAACAGGCACAACAAAATAAGGCAAGGGAGCAACAACAACTACAAATGCAACAACTGCAACTGATGCAGCATCGCAGTGTACAATTGCAACGAAGGGATTCTAATCATCCAGCTCTTCCTGGTTCTGTGAGTGCCATGAACTCTGAAGCAATGATGGGGCAGCCATCAGCCAATGTATTGGCCCTGAAACTATATGAGGAACGTATGAAAAAGGCTCATTCGGTGGACTCTGAGCCATCACCAGCTCTGATTGATTCTAATAGGATGTCCATTCTCAAACCAGCAACAAATCATCAAGGGTAATCCACCTGTTTTCTGGCATAGTGCCTCCTGAAGCCAATTGCTTGACCTGTTTAATGTGGATCATTCATTTTGCTAGTCATATATTTTTTTTCAGCCAGCTTGTACATGGAAACTCTGGGAACATGCCAGCTGCAGTGCAGCAAATCCAGTCACGAACTCCTTTGGCTACTGTAATTTCTTGGACTTGACCATCTTGAAACATTTAGTTATTTCTTCATTTCTTGTTTTACATTTTACTTTTTTGAAGTCTTTATTCGTTTTCTGCATTTATAACATTTTGGCTCATTGAATTTTAGGACATGAAAGGAGAAGTGAACCTGAGTCCAACACATAAAAGTCTACCCATGGATCCTTCATCAATATACAGACAAGCAATATTGCAATCAAAATCTGGTTTAGGAGGAGGAGGTAATACTTACAAAGATTGCTTATAACTGGTTTGTTATAATACTTACCAAAAATGAAAAGTCCTGTTTTTAGTTCCACCTTTCCACATAAATGGAATACTCATTGTTCTGACAGTGTTAAATTTGTGATACATGAGCATTTTAGCATTTGTCCTAGTACATTATTTCTCCATTTTATCCCTAAAGGTGGGTTGTTTCCTACTTATCTGAAAGTTACTTTGTCAAATTTTGATTAAAATAGTTGTTATTAGATTAGAAATGTTAATCATTTTAGTTTCTTCATTCAGGCTTAAATCAAGGTGTAACTGTTCTACCATTGAAGGGTTGGCCTCTAACTGTAAGTGCAATTGATTTTCCCGATTTTAGTGCCGTTTTTCTTTCAGTTGCAAAGTAACCGCAAAAAACAAAATGCTGAATACCCAAAAAAGGAAAAACCAAAATTTGCAGGGAATGGACCCTTTTTGTCCAACTTTAGGTGTACAAATGCAGAAATCTAACATGCAGAGTCAAAATCAGTTTCATTCGGCTTCACAGCAAGAGCAAGTCTTAGCACAGGCACAATCACAGAGCAGCATTGACAACTCGACTAACTACGGAGAGTTGGATCCTCGGAGGTTGAGTCAATTAAATAGGGGTAGCTTGAATTCAAAAGATGGTCAAAATGCCAAAAATGATGGATCCATAAGCTCCCCAGCACAGTCAAGTTCGCCAAAGGTTTGAATCCCTTCCCATCTCAAGAGCACTGTAATAGAAGTTCTTTTCTTCAGCTTTTAAAATTTTTTTTTTGGTAAAGTGGGTTGAGATGAACAGTTTTCTTGGTATTGTAGTTTGATTATGTGGCTTAAGTTTTAAGAATGTGGTTTACTTCTGTTGATAAATGTGGTTCTCTTTGGTTAATAAATGATGGATAAAAAATAATAACATTTAGTATATTTTAAATACAATAGAATTTGAATTTTAAAGTTGAAGTAATATTTTTCAAGATTTGAATTTAATGATGAACTCAATTTTCAAATTCATGTTTGTTCATCAAACAGAAAACCTATGTATACCAATCCTGTGGTTAGAACTCTTATTTGCATTTGGAAAATTCAAATTCTCCTACCAAACTTTTTTGGGGTTGCGTTTGGCTCAAAACCCAGGTTTGTTAAAAGCAACTTCAATACCATATGCGCTTGAAGTTGATTGTGGGTGCCAGTGTGGGAAGAGGGAACAGGTTTATCTTCTTGCCTTTAATGTAGTGGAAAGCCTACATGAAGAAATTCTTTTCTGTTTCTTGGTCTTTCAGCTTGAGATTAGCTAGAATACCCTCTTTCATGCTTTGAAATGGACAATTTTCTTTGACTGATGGTCTTCTCTTTTATCATTATGGTTTTTAGTTGCATTGCAACTAGAAAAGTGATATATTTGGGCATATGTATGCAGCCCATGCCCCATAATGAACTCGAGAGAGGTTGTGGTGGTTTGGGTTCAAGATAAAGATTCATTGCAGTTTCTTTTAGCTTGGAAATGCTATAGGCGGAGAAGAACAACTTTTTTGGTTAGCACAAAATGTTGACTTTTGTCTCTTAACTGAGAAAGGCTATCTGATTGGAGTTGCAATATTATAGAAAATATGCTCTTTTTTCCAAGTGATGTTATGTATAATTGATTGAATATGATCCTATACTTATGGTAGTTATGCATAATTCCATTCTTGAACAATAATTTTGAAAATTTCACATCCATTAAAATCAAGCAGTGGCTATTAAACATCTGCTTTTCCTAGTGCTGAAACTTTTTCAATGGCGTATCAGTGATTAGCAATCTTGGTAGGAAAGCCACTATTTTTTTCATTTATTTTTAGAAGATGTTGTGGAGTATAGTCTAGTCTTGCCTATTAGAAGCTCTTGGATGAGAAGTTGCTCTATTATGTGTTCATGTTACCCTCATTTGACGAGGTGTAGATGTAATAGCATGTCTTTGGTTGCACCCTGCATATGTAGAAAATTGAGCTTATGAGTTTATTATTTCAATTTTCTAGCTGTAGTTTGGCGTCATGTTTTCTTACAAAGTTATTCTCTATGCAAATTTGGTGGCTGTTCATCAGTTGAAGATAACCCAGATGCAGCCTTCTCCCTCTCAGCAGGAGCAGTTGCAACATGAACAACTGCCACAGGTTGTTTATAAGAGTAATTTACATTGTTTGAGCTTAGATAGAAGTGCATTGTATTACTTCAAAGAAAAAGGGAAATAATTGGAGAAGTCTTTATAAGCTATAAAAAGGATGCTAATACTGTGCCTTGTGCTGATCATCACCCATTGGCTGGCTGCAGAATAGTAACAGGAAAAGGAAGCAACACTCTTCTTCTGGAGCTGCTAACAGTACTATTACAGGAACTACAGTGAGTCCTTCACCCAACTCTCCTCCATCTATTCACACCTCTGGTGATGGCATGACAACAACTAGTGGCTTGCATCACATTAATAATGGTTCAAAAAGTATGATGATCTATGGTCCAAATGGGACAAGTCTTGCACCATCTTCCAGTATACTGGTATAGTTGTTTTTCATTTAAACTTCCAGGATGGAAAATTTGATTTTAACAAAAATTCACAAAATGCAGTTTCTAGTTAGTTCATGTCGGACTTCCTCTTGTATTGTAAAATGATGCATATGCATCTATAAGCATGGATACCCTAGGATGGAAGTCTCATCTTCACTGTTTATTTGCATATCTACATCTGAGCATGTAGTTTCTATTTACTCAATGTAGAAGTCCAGCTTCATGTTGTACATGAATTTAGTATTCTATGATTTTGTAGATCTCAATGTCCAGTATGCTTTGTGTGAACTTACTTTCTCAAAAAATGGCATCCTGTAGTTGAGGCAGAAAATGAATTTGTTAACCATTAGGGTTTTAGCTTAATGACAGGTAGGTAGTGTTACAGAATATAACAGTTACGTAATTATAGGGATCATATAGTTAATGTAAATATCATAGTTCTAGGCATTTATCATTATTATAAGGATTATTTTCCTAGTTTTGACCTATGTATTCCTGTATAAATACCTGTAGTATTATTCTAAGTTGAATACAGAAAACTTCTTCTCATTCTTCTTATGGTATTAGAGCCTAGTCGTGTTTTTGGGTCTCTTCCTTAGTTTTCTGCCTTATCATAAGGCAATATATTGACTGTGTGGATGATACATTTTTTGGAGACATTTTTTCTCCCCTCCTCCTTCATAAGACACTACTGGTGCCAATCAGCCATCCTCTAAAATCCGGTCGTCAGATCTTGAGCGTGTGACCCTGCACGTGCCACCTAGTCCGAGATGCCATTTCCACGCGCCGGCGCATGAGCCGCCGTCTTCTGAACCGGTTTCTTCCTTCGACGTCACCTCCTCTGCCCCTGTCTGAATATCCGGTCAGTTTCGGGGTATTGCTGGTCTGTGTTGGTGTAGTAGACAGCCGTCCCTTCTTCTTTTTTTAGTGCTTCTGATGTTCGGAGCTCCCTACTGCTGTGTTGGTGTGGCTGCTGACATATTTATGTGGTGTTGCTGAATATTTCTGATTTACGTAGAGGTATTTACTTAGTGGAGAAGCATCTTGCTCTAAACAGTCCGAGGTATCCTCTTTTTTTGTCTCTGCCGTTTCTTTCCTCCTTTATTTGCTTAATATTGTCAATTGGAAAATGGTGGAGGGTAGTGATATGGGTGGGAATAAGAAGACTATTACTGAAATTACGTTGGGTTCATCCGAAATTACTGATAGGAAATTGATTGGAAAGAAAAATTATGCACAAAGGAAAAGGACTATTCACACATTTGTGAGTTATTTAGATTTTGAAGATCATTTAACTAGTAATCCTCCTCCTAAGATTGATGCTGTTGCTTGGAAGAAATGGTAAATGGAGGATTATAAATTGTTTAATCAAATCCAAAATACTCTAGACCCAACTGTTGATGATGATGTGAATCATTGTGATAGTGTCAAAGAACTATGAGAATATCTGGAATTTTTGTATGCTTGCAAACAAGATCTGTCTCATGTTCATTAATTATTGTTAAAGATTTATCGAGCGGAACAAAGAGGTTGCTCCCTGTTTCAATACTATTCTGAAGTAAAACAAGCCTTTGAAGAAAAGCGAGCCATGTTTCCAATTGTTGCCGACATAAATCAAATGCAAGAACAAGAGGAGCAGATTGTGGTACAGCGTTTCTTAGCATGGTTGAGTTCCGAATATGACGTGACATGCACACAATTGTTAACTAGTGAGACACTTCCTTCCTTTACGGAAGTATATGCCCATTTGCTTCGAGTTTGTAAAGACGGAGATGTGACTTCTGATATGGTGACCAATGACTCAGCGACATTAATGAGCAATGTTTCAAATAATAATCGCGGTGGCAACGGTGGGAACAATAGTGGTTCTGTTATTGGGAATAGTGGCACCCCTCACACCTGTAATTATTGTGGAGTCAAAGGACATATCAAGAAGAATTGTTGGAAACTACATGGTAAGCCTCCCCAATACTCGGGTAAGAATAATAACAGAAAATTTGCAAATGTGGCTACTCAGGATGACATCTTACCACCCCTTCCTCAGTCATCCTCGCCGTCTATCACGATTTCAGTGGATGAGTATGCCCGTTTAACCAATTCCTACCAACAAATTTTGGCCACTCATGATTCGCAACAGCCACCTCTTACGACATCAGCTTTGTCTAATACAGGTAACCCTGCTGCTTGTCTCTCCACCTCATCTCGTAGTTGCGTTATTGACCCCAGTGCTACTGATCATATGACTGGCAACACAGGTATTCTCTCTTATTTCAAATCTACTATTGATTTACCTTGTGTTACTTTAGCCAATGGATCTACTGCTTCTGTAATTGGGCGTGGGACAACAAACCCAACAAATTTTCACCCATTATCCTCTGTTTTATGTTTATCACAATTCTATTTTAGCCTATTATCTGTTAGCCAACTCACCAAAAGTCTCAACTGTTGTTTTGTTTTCTATCCCAATTATTGTCTTTTTCAGGATCTTGGGACGAAGCAAATTATTGGTAAGAGGCGTCTGGTGAATGGCCTGTATGTTCTTGATTCAACTTCTGAGACAGTTCCTCGATCGATTGCTTGCACATGCTCATCTTCCCTTTTGCAACTTCATTGTCGTTTTGGTCATCCGTCTATCACAATTTTACGAAAGTTATGTCCTAGTCTTAAACAAGAATCTGTCTTGGAGTGTGAAGCTTGTCAATTTGCTAAACATCATAGGGTTTCTTA
>JAOSBL010000004.1:17247458-17257916 GCA_027568915.1 Erythroxylum roraimae | reverse complement strand
ATATACATATACATATATCTACATATATGTATATAAACTACTCTTGATATGAAAACAACCAAAATCAAGTCCAGAAACTTTTCGAATATTCATCAGCTATCAACTCTCAATGTCAAACCTCCACGATGGTGCATTTCCAATATACCCAAAAATAACACGTTTTTGCTATTGATGCAAATTGCCTAAAAACCCAAGCACGACAGAGCAATCCCACTTCTTCTTCTCCACCGAAACACAAATTCTAAACTCTATAACTTTTGATCCAGAGCTCCAAAATTTGCAAACTTTATATCAATGGAAAGCTTAAAGAAAGATCAACAACTTCCCTGAAGACCATTTTGTCAAAATCTATCTCGATCAGTATAGTAAATTCACAGAAGTTTAAATCAAAATTTCAACTCTCTACTATTCATTCTTAGTGACTTTCCAGATGACTTTCATTGCAAATCCAACACTTCATTTTTTTTTCTAGCCTTCCTAATCCATTTCATTCAACTCATTCACCATAAATTCATACTACTCCTAAATATGCAAATTTAATCAAATTCTCAAAATCATAAAAAAGAAACAGATATTAGTTCCTTTCTTCATGTTCTGCATTTTCAACTTTCATACATATTCTTTATTTTCTCTTCAACTTTCATTTATACACTCATTCCCATCTTAAACCATCTTTTTTAAAACTACTCTTCAACTCAAAAATCATTTTCTTGATCATCTCTAAGGAACTCACCTACTTACGTACTCACACATATATATACATGCACAGTGAATAGAAAATAGAGTATATCACCTTTTCATACTTTAATTTTCTACACTAATCCTATACACGATTTCATTGCTATTTCAAACTCCAAAGATCATTTCTACATCACCTAATCACTAATAATCCATCAACTATTAAATAACACTATATCCACAATTTTCATCCCATTAACACAGTGTTCATGAATATACACGTAAATGCTATGTTCATGTAATTAACAGTAAATTCATCAGATTTACCTCATAAATCCATAATTTCAAAGATTTACTCAATACTTGTTAAAAACTCCATGAGCTTCAACTATTCCAAAGCCTTAAACTTTGTGCAAAAAATCACGTATTCTCTGCATAAAAAGACCAACTTTTGGTTTTTCTTAGGCAGAACAGAAAAATAGCAAGGTGGGATTGGTATAGGAAAAGGAAAAGCAAAGAAATCTCTTAAAAGGATATTTGATGAAAAACTCCGTGTATTGGGAGGAAATTCGAAGAAGGTGGCTATGAAGAAGGAAACTTAGAAATATCACTTAGTCTTTTAACTCTCAAAGAACAGTAACTTATTTCTCTAACAAATGTATAAAAAACAACTTTCTAAGTCAGTGACACTTGTCACTTTCCTAATGTCTAAGCTCTAACTAAGTTTCTTTATTGAACTAATCTCTTTAACTCCCATCTTTACAATCCAATTATCTTCAAATATTCTTTTAATTCCTTGTTCCCTATTTTTCATAAAAAATCCATAGTTCTCTATAAATTTTGAAAATAAATCTTAAATTAACCAAAATTCACAAATACAACAATTCCACTAATCAATAATATTTCCAATATAACAAATTCAAAATTCTCAAAAATAACACAACTCAATCCAATTATATCTGAAATTATTTATGAATGCATGTACAATTATTTTCATGTGCGAAAACATTCACTATTCACGTGTATGTGTGTGACATATTATGCATGAGCATGAAAATGCATTTCTAAGCTCTCATTAATGACTCATTTTACTATTCTAACTTCCCTGCAGGTAACGAGATGTTACAAGGGCATTCACAGATTTGGGAGCGAGTATTAATATGATGCCCTATACCTTTAATAAAAAATTAGGGTTAGGAGTGTTAGAACCCACAAAGATGTTAGTGAAAACGACGGACAGAATAGTTCATCGACTAAAGGAGATTATTAAGGATGTCCAAGTGCAGATCAATATATTTACCTTCCCCACAGACTTCTATATATTGGATATTGGAGAAGATGTGGAAACCCCTATAGTCCTTAAATAACCATTCTTGGCTACTGCTCGCTCCATAATTGATGTTGATGGGGTGAACTAACTCTAAGGGCTGACATGCATCAAATAACCTTCAACGTGTCGAAGAAAGACAACAGTTATCCCTTACCTCTAACTAATATCAAGGAAACGGAACCTCGAGGACAATGGGAAGATATTGAGGATCTTGGGAATGCATTTAAAAAGAAATGATCGCGAAGAAGAAGGCAAAGGAAGGAGAATTAAAGGGAGAGTGGAATCCAGGGCATGGTAGCTCATGTGCAAATTGTAAGATTGATGACTGCACTACCATTGCATGATTCATTTGAACCACCTTGAGCACAAGCAGAGCGTTGAGCTATGTATGGGAGGCAACCCATGGATTGTTAATTTGATGTTATTTTCTTTGATTTTTAGATAGTTGAATTTTGTAGTTAGGTTGTTTCATTCCAATAAAATCAAGAAGGCATAGGAATTCGACATGAATTTGATGATCGAGGAAGTAAGCAAAAGAGAGGTGAAAGGGACATAAAGAGTTAAGAAGTGATTTCGGAAAAATGGAGAAGCATAAAAGAAGAGAAAAGTTAAAAATTGGTGGTCATGGCTTGCGGCAGGGTAAAATTGGAACACACGAACTTAAGTGTAATTTTTTACCATTTTACCCTTCATTCACCTATATACTCATTTCTTACTTCATTTTTTCACTCACTTTCATTTTAACTTTATCTCTCTAAGTTTAGAACCTCCAAACACTCTCAGTTCTCTTTACCTAAATTCCTAACTACTAGTCTCTTTTAACTTTTACCTACTCGCAAGCCAGTATGCTGCACATTAAGCAGTCAGCAAAGTGCGATCAATCATTAAGGCAAAATTAAGTCTCGAGACGAGAGAAAAGGAACAGGGTAGCTGACTATGAGGCACCTTTCCTGATCTTCTCAGATGAGGAAAGTACCCGCTTTCATTCTCTTCGTAATAAGCAAATTATGGTTCCAAAGTATTTTCATTTTGAGACTTTAGATAGATCAGAATTGCGAGACAAGGTCGAGAATTTAGCAGAGAGAATTCAATAGGAACAATTTATTCAATTTCAGTACCCAGTTTACAAGGAACTTATCTTAGAATTCTTTACATCCCTTAAGTACCAATCCAATAAACCTGGGGAATTATGGTTTAGATTGCGGGGACAACCTTATGAGCTTAATTATGAGACTTTGTATGAAATTTGTTGTTTCCATGAATCGTCCATAGTGGATCAGCACGATGATTTCCGTGTCATCCCTACTGGACTGAACTAACTAGGTTAGAGCGTTTTGATGTTAAGAATGTACACAATAACATCATTAGGAGCCATGAACACTTGTTATTGCACAAATTCATGTGTCAAACTAGTTTTGACAAAATGGAAACCAAAAAGTGTTCGACGAAGGAACTTTTCATGTTGTGGTGCATGGACCATAACATCCCTATTTGCACAACCACCCACATCTTTAATGCAATTATTGCTACTCGACATAAGAGGAGTAATAACTTAGGAATGAGTTACTTGGTTTTGACCATAGCTGATTACTATGGAGTTGAGTGCAACAGACTCAGAGTCTACTGTCCTGAATTTATGAACCATCATCATCTGTGGCGAGCTAAAATCCTGAAATCCCGTAATATCAAACTTCAAGATATTAACGCCAAGACACATGTCAAGATCAGGACTAGTCAAGCGAGTTCAAGTGCTTAGTAATAAAAAGAAGAGGATTCGACCAGTGAGGAGTCTAAGGAGGAAGAAGAAACAGACGAACCGACTGGAAAAAGTGCTTGATATAATCTCCACAAACATAACAACGTCAGAGCCAGGATATATGTTATATCCATCGTTATTTTAAGGCTTAAGGCATCCAACTGCCACCTCCACCTCCATCACCATGAGGCTTTGTTCTAACCCTTTTCTTTTTAATTTAGTCTTTATTTACTTTTTTTTTTACTTAGTTTTTTTTCCGATCAGAAAAAAAGATCCCATTGAAGCGGCTAATCCTATGCAGACTGTCTTTACATCTGGTTGCACAAATTGCATTCATTGAAATTGTTCGTTTGGAAATTTCCCGAAAAGCTAATCATAGGTTCTTCTCTCCGTCGGAACAATAGGGCCATTATACTCATTACTAAACTTGCCATCCATACCCCCTCTCGTCAATCCCACGAGCCTCTTATCCATTCTCATTCGATCACGATGGTGGGGGAGCAAGTCAAAATAGAAAAACTCACATTGGGTTTAGGGATTATTTCAGATTAAGTAGAATCAACATAAATCAAATAGATGTTATCTATGTTATGCCAGATGTTCTTTGGATACAAGTTGTTTAATGCTTCCAATTCTTATTGTTTTGACTCGGGACCTTAGGAGTTATTTATTTCTATTCTTATCCTTCTTCCTGTAATAGCGATTGGTATTTATCTAGATTTTGTGCTATCATTATCCGTTGACAAGGTCAAAAATTATCTATCGAGTGATGATAAAGATTCAACAAAAGACAGAAAAAAATTGACTAGAAATGCAGTTAAGGAATCAGTCTGATTCTATCTCTGTTCGTTCCGTTTGAAGAAAGGAAGGATCCCGACTGCTGATATATGAAATATGGGATTTCATTAAGTGGATTCTTAAGAAATCATTAATCAGACCATTTGTACTTACTTCAATAAACGAAGGGTGAGCCTTTAATCCATTAGAAAATCCAAAATACGTATGTTGGATGAAATGGTGGTTGTTGCTATCTGCTCCAATAACAAATCATTGGTTTAACTGAATAACTAAATGAATAACTATTACTTACGATACTTAGTTGACATTCATAAAAAGTATCTAATGAATTATGAGTTCAATACACCCTATTTAGCAGAAAGACGGATATTCCTTGCTCATTATTAGACAATCACTTATTCACAAACCTTGTGTGGGGCGAATAGTTTTCACTTCTCATCTCATGGAAAACCCTTTTCGCCCGCCTTGATCGTGAAATATCGAGTGCTTGTTGAACTCTGTGAATTGCGTGAAAGTAGGATACTCCAAATTCGGGAGTCCAAGAGTTTTATAAAACGTTCTTGTTTTGCATATTATATGATAGTTTGTTAGGTTGCATTTTTTGAATCGTGTGAATGTGTCAATGGCTTAGATGGATTGAAATTGATTTAATTTTGAACACAGTCTATTAGGTTGTAAAGAGTCATTAGCTCGCAAAATTAGTGAATTGAGTTCTTTAGCTAACTATGCTGCTTAATTAGAATTTAGTGTTAATTTGTGCGCCCTTTAAATTGTTACATTTGTTCATAATTTCAGGCCTTTCGACTTAAGTAGCTTTGCTAGTATTTTTTCATGAAAACGAGTAGCTAAAGCAACAAGGTAGGCAATAAAATAAATTGTGGTTGTTAATTTAAAATAAATTACTATTCCACTGGCCTTCGAGTTACGAATAGATCTAGTAGCCAGTTAAGAACGTGATGTAGCTGAGTAACCGGATCGACATGCATCACAAATGTGTGCCTTCGCGTCAAAAGACTATAATGACATTCCAACCAAGCAGCTTAAAAAAACATCACTTAGATGAGTAACTGGATCGACATTCATCACCAATGTTTGCCTCCACATAATAAAAAGACTAAGTCCATGTTTAAAAAAATAATTATAATAATAAATAATAATAATCAAAAATTAAAAATTAAAATAAAGTGTTTTCTAATAAAACCTACCAAACTTGTAAATAACTTGACTTTTTATAAACACGTACTTAGGAGTAGTTACACCTTTTAATATAACTTGAATGATTATGTTTAAAATTAAATTTATTTCATGAAGTTGAAGTCATTTTCTCATTACTGCATTGTATGTTGTGTGATTTTATGTGTTTGTTATTTTGTTTGCTTGAGGATAAGCAAACGTTTAAGTGTGGGGATGTTGGTAAGTGTAAATTGCATCATGTTTTAGGGCTTAGTTTAATATGTATTTAATTGTTAATTCAATCTTTAAGTATGTATTTAGGTTAGAATTATGTTAGTTTGTTAATTATTTATGTTTTAAGTGTTTTATGGGTTAGTACAAGTCTTTGAGCTTAACTATTATGTTTTTGAGGTACCTTGATGTGTTTGTTAGTATTTCAGGGTCATCATCGAAGAATTGAGAAATTCCGGAGACATTCAAGTCGATGGCCATGTTCATGACAGAAGCACTAGAGTTGGCGCACGACCGTGGCTCATATGCCATAATCGTGACAGAAGCCCAGGACATGGCCCACTATCGTGCCCTACTTGCCACGATCGTGATAGAAGGTTCAGATGTAGCGCACGTTCGTAGTCTACATCGGGTAGACATGTAGATACTCAAAAACATCATGTTTTGAGGGACTTTCGGAACTTTGGACTCTGGAAAAATTCTAGGGCTGCTTAGAACACAAAAGGTATTTAAAGACTAAGAAAAAGAGGCAAAGAGGATCTTTTGCATCAGCCACTTTTAGAGAAACCCTAAGAGTATTATCGAGAGATAGAGAAAGAGAAGAATGAAGAGAGAAGAGGAGAGGAAGCCGACTTGACGTACTTCTCATATTAGGAGTTTTCTGACTTCACTGCCTCCCGTCATCCGTTCAATTCGTATTTCCTACTATTTCCAGTTTTATTATTGTATAGAATTGGAATAACAGTTGATGATAGGATTTTTGGATGTTGATGACGTTTCTAAACTCACTTTTGGCGTTTTATCTTTGATTTAATGAAATCTACTCATTTATATGTTATTTGGATTTATTGTAATTTAATTCTAGATGTGCATAATTCGATAATAAACTAAGAGGGTGAATCAAATAAAAATAATTAAATTGGGCTAACGATAATTAGGTGATTTAATAGAACAAGAATTAAATCAAATTGGTAATTTGTGTCAAGAGATATCTTGCATAAGTTTCCGATAGTTTATTAGACAACTTCAGATCTAATTAAGTTTTTGGATAGCTTGTTAATTAAGAAATTGCAACTTCCATAATCTGATTAGTGTTTATAATTTAGGGTTAATGGTTATAACTCAAGAGAGAGTAATTAGCCCTAGGATTGTCTAGAACCAATAATCCGATAATTCATAATTAATTAAGTTAGCGTTAAGGATAGGTAAATTTTCCTTTCTCTCAATTGGTAATCCCTTTAGGTTGATTCTTGAGTGTGTGTTGCAACTGCTAAATTATTAATATTTTCGTGATTGACTCTTGAATTGATTTTCTTGATTTAATTGAATTCTTATTTTAGTTCCGTTGCATTTTGAATTTTGCGAATTGTTTTGGCCTTAGATTTTATAATTAGATTATCCCTCCTCATGGGATCGACATCTTAGGTACTACGCGAATGAACCATGTGCTTGCAGATTATCGAGATTAATTCATTAAACCTGACACACGTCAACAACCCGATCAGGTGTCTAAGTAGAATAAACCCTAGTTTTGTGTTATAACATGTTTTGATTCTTTTATTTAATGCAATTGCTTTGATTGATCTATTTTAATTCGATTATATGTTTAATATATGTTCTAATAGATACGGAATATTAGTTCATAATTTCATTTTATAACATAGAGATTGAGAAATCTTTGTGTATAAGTAGATCTATCGTAGTTGAAAGGAGTTGATTGCAAACCTATAGATAGGTTAACATAAATACTCTAGATTATGGTCAAACCTAATAGCGAAATTCACAAATTAGTAAAAAAATTTTAGTATATTTAACCTGAATAATATTGGTTGATAATTCTAAGATTAGTTATTAGTAGTCTCAAGTGAGTTATTAGCATACGATAGGAATTTCCACGATTCAATAGTCAATAAAAAAATTGCATAATAAAAGGTCAATTAATTAAGGGTTATAGGGGGATTTATAACTTATACACTAATTCTTGATATCGACCTTTTTTAAGTGATTTCTTGTTTCTCTGTTCGGTATTGCTGCCTATTTTATTTTAATTACTCAAGTTTTATTTTCTTTAATAAAAAATCAAAATCAAGTTCAAGTTCGTAGACTAGATAATATGATAATAGTAATTATTAATACTCATTGTCTTCATTGGATTTGACCTATACTTGTCGGTACTAGCTACAGCTATGCCATGCACTTACAGTTAATTCAAATTTCGAATTTTTGACACCGTTGCTGGGGACATTGATATTAGGAAAACCTTGGTTTTATTAATCTAGTCATTACTTTATTTTCTTTTACTTTGCTTTATTCTTGTTTTTACTTCAAGTTATTTTATTTGTTAATTTGTTTAGTTTTAGAATTAGATTCTTGGTCATGTTATGACCTGAAGTACATATGAGAGCTTAATATATGCGAATCCTGAAATAGAAAGAATAACACGAAGGAATCTTTATAGGACAAATCTGTGATAATTTGCATTAGACCAGGTGATAGAAAGATTGGAAGGTTACGTAGAGCCTGAGGAATCTTATAATATGGTGGACCAACCACATATAATGTTTGACTATGCTAGGCCAGACCTAATTGATGCGAAATCCAATGTAGTGAGACCAACTGTTTAGGTGAACAACTTACAAATCTAACCAAGCATCATCCAGATGGTGCAAAAGTCAGTCCAGTTTGATAGACTCCTGGACAAAGACCTTAGCGTGCATATCTATAACTTTTTATAGATCTGCGACATATTCAAATAAATAGAGTAAACGATAAAGCCAATAGATTGCGTCTATTTCCATTCTCCCTAAGAGGAAAGCTAAGTAGTAACTATATGGGAACAAATGGCAAATTTTTTTTTGTTGAAGTACTTTCTCCCTGCTGAGACTGCAAAGTTAAGGAATGACATCTCATCATATTCTCAAACTGAAGGTGAATCATTGTATGATACATGAGAGAGATTTAAGGAGATGTTCAAACGATGCCCTCATTATGGACTACCCTTATGGATGCAAATTTAAACCTTCTACAATAGGTAGTCAGGTAATCAATAGATGCAGCAGCTGGAGGGATGTTTAATAACAAAACACTTGAAGCGGCCCAAAAGTTGATAGAGGATATGGCCATGAACAAATACCAGTGGTGCTCAGCTATAGCACAAAATAATAAGTCAAGGGGAGTTTACAATGTGGTGGCATAATTGGCAAGCTGAGTGGAGGCCTTAAGTAAAAAGATAGATAGATTGACTATAACTCCACAAGGAAGGGGGATGCAGTGCGAAGCGTACAGACTAAATCAGCAAGGACAAGGCTGTCAATCACTTGAGCTTGAACATTTGGATTATTTAGGGAATGCTTCTAGACCTTAAATCAATACTTATAGCAATAATTATAATCCTAAATGGAGGAATCACCTGAACTTTTTATGGAGAAATCAAGGACAATCAAGAAATAACACAACACAAAAATTGTATAGAATCAATAAAGATTAAAGTCATAAAACAATTTAAGAACAAACCTTAATTTGGAAATTTAGAACATCATAAACATAAATAACATCTTAGAATCCAATTTACACATCAATTTTAATGAAAATAACAAAAGGAAAGAAAGAAAAACTTGATTTGGAACTTGATCTGGAGATCTTGAAATCTTCGATGTTCTTCTTGATCCTCCTTGTTTGATCCAATTTTACAAGATGGTGGCACATTTTTTGGAGTATTTTTTTGTTCCTTAATAGTCCTAGAGGGTCTTAGGGGTGTAACTAGGGCTTTTGCCCTTTGTTTGGTTCCAAAAATACCCTTGAACCCTAAAACAGATGGAAAAAGTCGCACCTGAGAAGCCTCTGTTATGATCGTGCATCTGGTGTCACGATCATGACTCTGTGAAATTGCTCTCTATCACGATTGCGCAAATGTAGTCACGATTGTGACTCTGGGTATTTCTCTTCTGTCAGGACTATGACATGGAAGTCACGATCGCGACCTTGCCCATATAGCTCCATGCACGTCCAAATCTCTTATTCTTCACCTATCTGAGTTCCAAAACAAACAAACACATCAAATACCTTAAGAAATATATAATTATGAATGAAAACACGCTCTAAATCACATAAACAGTTAGAAAATAGATAAACACACACATTAATATAATTCTAAGCCTATACATGCAACAATCATCTAAAAACCATCTATAAACACACTTAAACACCAATCAAAACATAGTCTAAACTACACTTATCAACATTCCCATAATTAAACTTTTGCTTGTCCTCAAGCAAAAAAAAATAAATTGAAACAAACAAAATAAACACTAAACACATAAGCACACATTCATTCAACATGCATTAATGAGACAATGGTTCAAATCTTATGGAATTAACTTAACCTAAAACATTAATCATTCAATTTGAACCAACATTGTCGGACCCCGCTCCTGGAGCCCGACGGTCCCGGGAAATGAACCCTACTGAGACCCATTCCCGAGACCTGAGCCTG
>JAOSBL010000004.1:17221493-17235446 GCA_027568915.1 Erythroxylum roraimae | reverse complement strand
TAATAATATTAGAAATAAATGAACTATTTTGATAAGTGTGTTAAGCGTGCAGCAAAAACACAGAAGAAGTAAAAAGATAGAAGAAGCGGAGAAACATAGAAGAAGTAAAAAGACAGAAGAAGCGGAGAAACACAGAAGAAGTAAAAAGACAGAAGCAGAGAAACACAGAAGAAGAGGAAAAAACAGAAGAAGCGGAGAAACACAGAAGAAGTAAAAAGACAGAAGAAGTGCGAAAAACAAAGAAGAAGTAGGAAAACACAGACGATACGAAGTCAAAAACACGCTAGTACGTCGGATAGTTAGTCAGTTGGAGTTGGTTACAGAACTCAACTGAATAACGGTTTCTACAAGAAACAAGAAGCAGTTGGAGACAAAGGATATAAATACAAGTCGTAGTCGAAGACTGAACTAGTTTTTGTTTTTTAAGCTTTCAAGCTATTACTTACATAGAAAAAGTTTGTATTCAGAGTGCGATACACGAGAGCAAACTATATTGTAACAAAAAGCTCGCAATATCTTTCTAGTGAGAGAAAGGAAAGGCTGAGAGCTTGAAGAGGCTAAGAAACAAAAAGAATACTTGTGTAACAGACCTGAAGAGGCTCTGAAAGAGAGGAAAGAATACTTGTAAATTTGGCAAAGTATAGTGAAATCTCAGAAGAATTCTGAGAACTAGACGTAGCCCAAGGTTTGGGGTGAACCAGTACAAAATCGTCGTGTCTATCTTCTAACTCTTTACTTTAATTTCTTAAACAAGTATATAGAAGTTATTTGCGATTTAACTACATAGATATTTTCATATAAACATTTTTGATATCCATTTAAGAGTTTGAAAAAGTTCGTTTTCAAAGAAATATCAAAGGGGTTTGTATTCACGAAAAGAATACACAATTCAACCCCCCTTCTTGTGCATTTTGTATATTGTACGTGAACTCTATAATAACAAGTGATTTACTTCACTTAAGACCTTGTTAAATGCCCTTATTGTGTGTAGTGGGAAATCAATGTAAAAAGTTACTTGGGATCTCAAATCAACTCAATATCAAACACAACTATGCAAGATAAAAGAGATTCAACAAGATCACAAATAACAATATATGAAACTTCATATATTTAAGCTCAAAGTTCTACATCAATAAATACCAACAACACGATGAGTATCCAATACTTGATTAAACTATAATCAAGAATGTTCGACTATAAATTACAAATCCTAAACCTAGGAATTCATAAATCTTAGCTAAACATAGATTAAGTCACTCCCCTTTGAAGCCCATTGAACTGAAGCCATTGCTACATCTTTAAGAGGAGAGAAGTGTCTAGGCACGCATAACTCCAGGAGACTTCATAACCAAGAACCCGTTGGAAGCATCCATGGGAGCAGTCGACAGTGAAAGGCACAGAAAAATGGTGTGGATGAGAGGAGATGTTCGGATGGTAGAGAGAGTGAGTGTTTTTCTCCCGATGTCAGCCTGTCTCCCTCAACATAACTTAAAATAGGTAGTTTTTATAGAAACGAGTTGATGGATCGGGTTGCATAGTGGGTAGACTTCTGAAAATGGTTCAAGTATTTGAAGGTTCGCCACGATGACAGGATGCGTTCACAGCTGTGAACTTTTCCCGAAAGGTTTGCTTGGAAGTCTCTAGTTTCTTCATCGCGACGAACTTTTCCCGAAAGGTTTCACACTGAATTCTTCATAATTCGCTACTGCGAAACATCAATTATGCAATGTCGCCGCGGCGAACTTTCCTGTTGACCTTTTGACTCGTTGACTTATTGACTCATCATTTTTCAGCCTTCACTCCTTGCCTCTACTTCTTGACGTTGCGGTGGTAAGGAAAGGGAAGTGTGACTTCAGAGAAATTGATCTCGTTTCAATTACGGTGGGCGGTGGTTTACAACTAGAATGTCGACAGTGCTGCAAGACCTTTGCATGGTCTGTTCAAGGCGTGCAATTCAGTATGGACGCTCTGGTATTATCGATAGGAGGCTATGACGTCATTTTAGGAGTTCAATGGCTGGTGGGATTAAACGACGTCTTATGCAACTTCAAGAATCGGACAATGACGTTTCGTTGGGAGGGGAGAGTGGTGGCCTTGTATGGAAATCCCGAAGACAAATCAAGAGCCGTTTCAAGCAAAGGGTTCCAGAAGGCTCTACAGTGTTCATCGAGTGGCCAGTTGCTCATTTCCACTCCAATTAAATATCAACTCCAGCAGATGCAAATGACAGAGGAGCAAGGAAGTGTGTTTGACGAGATTAATACAGTGTTGTCTGATTATGCAGAGGTGTTCCATGAACTGTCTCATCTCCCTACGAATCGCAAGTACAACCACCAGATTGTTCTGATGGATGGAGTCGATGCAATCAACATGAGGCCATACCATTATTCAAGGACCCATAAGGATATAATAGAACAAGAGGTCAAGCAACTCATAAAGCAGGGGTTCATCTGCCACAGCTACGGTCTATATGCGTCTTTAGTAGTTATTTTCAAGAAGAAGAACAACTCGTGGAGAATGTGTGTGACTATCAGGAGCTGAACAGATATACCGTAAAAGACAATTTTCTTATACCTTTCATCGAAGAATTGTTGCATGAACTGCATGGAGCCAGCTGGTTTTCTAAGCTGGATCTGTGTTAGGGTTGCCACCAAATCCGATTGCAACCGGAAGATATTCCAAAGACCGCTTTCAAAACGCATGAGGTACATTACGAGTTCTTGGTGATGCCCTTCAGGCTGACAAATGCACCATCCACATTTCAATGAATAATGAACGAAATGTTTAAGCCATTTTTGCATCATTTCATCTTAGTTTTTTTCAATAATATACTTATATACAGTTCATCATTGACGTTGCATGTAGAACCCATCTCAGTAGCTCTTTAGACAATATTGGACAATCAATTATTTCTACGAGGAAGCAAATGTGTTTTCAAAACTCGACAGGTGGATTACTATACTATTTTAGAAGGAGTGGCAATTGATTTGCGGAAGATAAATACAATCAAAGAGTGGCCTGTACCGAAGGGTGTTAAAGAGCTGCAGGGATTTTTGGGAATTACTGGGTATTATAGGAGGTTCAAAAAAGGATACGGGGTGGTGGCAAAACTGCTAACAGAATTGCTTACGAAGGAAAAATTATCCAGTTGGAATTGGCAATAGGAGGAACAGATGGCTTTTGAGAGATTGAAGAAAGCAATTATGTCAACCCCGAAGTTAGCATTACCAAACTTCTCCAAACCATTTGTAATCGAAGTTGATGCAAGTGGGCAAGGAATAGGTGCGGTTGATCGGCTCTCGTTTGATCTTAAGATTAATCCCTTAGAAACTGAATCAAAAATTTAATTCCAAGGATTGCAATATACGAAGCAACCTTGGGTCGTCTCACTTAATCGGAACCTAGAGAAAAAGGTCTAAGCTAGCCCGATTGTCAAAAATGCAAACTAAGTTGATAAAAAAGGGGGGTTTGGATCATTGGTAAAAGTTAAGAAAATTAAACTAAATGAAAGAAAAAAATGTATAAGAAGGTATTTTTTGGATTTTTGGGAAATGAAAAGTGAAAACTCAAGCAATGATCAAATATCATAAATTCCTCTTGAAAATGGGCTTTGGCTATCCTGGTTCAAAACAAATCTTTCGGGAGTGAAATTCACTAAGTTCTCGAATGATAAACCTTAAAGAACTCTTTAAGTTCAAGGTTTTAATCAATGAAATCCATTTCTTAAAACCTTGTTAAATGCATCTTAGTGTGTATTAATGGATGAGCTAATGCAAGTGCTCAATATGGATCAAGCTTAATCTCAATATCAAACACAACTAGGCAGATAAAAGAGAATTAATACAATCACCACGATGACATATATGAGACTTCATATATTAAGCATCAAAGTTCTACATAAGCAAATCCATAACACAAGGCATTGTTCAAAACTTGATTAAACTTTAATCAAGCTAATCTAACTACACGACCATAAACCCTAACTCAGAAATTAACAACTATGCAGTTAAACTTGACAATGTAAAACAACTCCCCTTTAAAGCCCATAGAACTCAAGCCACCGCTACATCTTCAAGAGGTAATGGTTTTTCAGCCGTGCATGACTTCGAAAATCCTCATAAACTCAAGAGCTCCGATGTCACCCATGGTAGCAGCAGCGGCAGACGGTGAAGTTGACAATGAAGGTAGTCGGAGTTGACGGATGAATGTCGAGGGTGAGAGGAATGGATAGTGTGGAGTCGGCCGAAGTGTGTCTCTGTCTTTGCTGAAAAATATTTCTTTTTCATTACCTAATTTAGCATGATTTTAAATGTTGGGTCGCAGGTCGGGTCAGAACAGTGAGAGAATTTTTCAATTTTAGTCTGGGTTTCCGACAGCTCGCCGTGGTGATAGGCAAATTGCGCCGCGGCGTACACTTTTTGGGTCCTTCGTCGAGGCGAGAAAATTATTTTACGCCGCAGCGAGCTTTTCCTTTGTGTTGCGCAGCGGCGAGCATCCTGAAGCTCACATCCTCATGTTGACTCCTTTTTCCTTGAGGCTCCTACAATCAAAATTAGTAATTTGCAGTATCAATTGTCCTTAGAAAAATTTATAATGCGATTAATGTCACTTTGTAACAATTTTTACCATCAAATTGCGTAAAATATAAGCACACACTCAAGGACTAACTTAAACACAAAATCAAGAATTAAGAGTCAAAAAGTAAATTAGAAACTATGAAAGTGTCGCCAATTTATATAATAAACTTGGGCTCAATCAGCAAGTCACTAAAAATCACACCTTTTCAATACACAATCTGGAGGTCCATGTAAGTCAACTAGCGGAGGCAATTTCTACTCGGAATGCAGGAACCCTTGCAAGCAATACCAAATCTAACCCAAAGGAACAGATCATGACCATTACTTAGACCTAGAAAAAGAAACTCGAACATGCAAAGGAAGACGGAGCTAAGGGAGACGGACAAACAATTATGGAATTCCTTTCAAGTGAGCTCGTAATTGAGCCAATCGAGGAACCTCAACCTAAATTTTCATACCCTATTCTAACTCAGTAGAAGTCAATTTCAAGTAGGGAAATGAGGAATTCTAAGGGGGTTGAATTAATCAAGGTTGAAGACATAATGAAACATCTACAAATGAAGCTCACACTAAAGGAATCAAACAAGAAGAAGGTTAAGGAGAGCATAGCGAAAGAAAACCCTAACATAGCATAGAAGAAAGAGGACCCAGGGGATTTTTACATTCCTTGCAGTATTAATGGAGTCAACATAAACGGGGCATTCGCAAATTTGGGAGCAAGTATTAATATGATGCCCTATACCATTAGTCAAAAATTGGGGTTAGGAGAGTTAGACCCTACAAAGATGCTAGTTAAGATGGCGAACAGAACAGTTCATCGGCCGAAGGGGATTATTAAGGATGTCTAAGTGCAGATTGATATATTTATCTTCCCCACATACTTTTATATATAGGATATTGGAGAAGATGTGGAAACCCCTATGGTCCTTGGATGATCATTCTTGGCGACTACTTGCTTAATAATTGATGTTGATGGGGGTGAACTAACTCTAAGGGTCGGAAAGCATCAAATAACCTTTTGTATGTCGAAGAATGATAACAATTCTCCCTTATTTTCAGTTAACATAAAAGAAATTGAACTTCGAGGACAATGGGAAGATATTGAGGACCCTAGGAATGCATTTAGAAAGAAACGATCGCGGAGGAGAAAGCGAAAGAAGGAAAATCGGAGGGAGAGTGGAATCTAGGGCATGGTAGCTCATGTGCAAATTATAAGATCGATGATTGCGCTACCATTGCACGATTCGTTTTAACCACCTTAAGCACTAGAAGATCATCGAGCTACTGATGTTAAAAGAAGCACTGTATGGGAGGTAACCCATGGATTGTTAATTTGATGTTATTTCCTTTGAATTTTGTTAGATAGATTGAATTTTGTAGTTAGGTTGTTTCGTTCCAATAAAATCGGGAAGGGATAGGACTTCGACATGAATTTAACGATCGAGGAAGTAAGCAAAAGTGAAAGGGCCATAAAGAGTTAAGAAGTGATTTCGAAAAAGTGGAGAAGGAAAAAAGAAGAGAAAATTTAAAAATTGGCGAAAAAATTGCAAGCCACGATCGTGGCCTGCAGCAGGGTAACGTTGGAACATGCGAATTTTAGTTTAATTTTTTACCATTTTACCCTTCATTCACCTATATATTCATTTCTTCATTTTTCACTCACTTTCATTTTAACTTTATCTTTCTAAGTTTAGAACCTCCAAACACTCTCACTTCTCTCTACCTAAATTCCTAACTTCTAGTCTCTTCCAACTTCTACCTACTCCCAAGCTAGTATGTCGCACATTAAGCAATCAGCAAAGCGCGATTAATCATTGAGGCAAAACTAGGTCTCAGGATGAGGGAGAAGGAATAGGGAAACTGATTATGGAGCACCTTTCCCAATCCTCTCAGATGAAGGTACCCACTTTCATTCTCTTCATAATAAGCAAATTATGGTTCCAAAGTATTTTCTTTTTGAGACTTTAGATAGATTAGAATTGCAAGATAAGGTCAAAAATTTAGCAGAGAGAATTCAATGGGGACAGTTTATTCAATTTCAATACCCAGTTTACGAAGAACTTACCTTAGAATTCTTTACATCCCTTCAATACGAATCCAATAAATGTTTGACCCCGTTTTCGGAGCTCAACAATTCGGAGTCATAAAACCTGAGTGTACTTCCCTGTAGGGTCATCTCAATAAACCCTCATTAGCCATCATCCCACAAGGGTGGCGTGCCCACAACAAGTAATCACCAAAATCACAATTTGACTTCTTCAAAACAATTGTATCTCTATGTCTCTAGTTTATTTTTAAATAAGAACCATCTCATTCGGAGCTCTATAGCTCAAGATATGCTTAAAAATCCAAAGTATGTTCATAACCCAATCATGCTTTTCCAACCAATCCCTCACTTTCTTTCCATCAATATTTTTCAAATCAACACCAGAGGCTATTAAATTTTTATAGAGAGATAGGAAAATGTGTTAGGAATCTATTGGTTCAAGAACCACTTTATTTGGAGGTCGGACAAAGAAGTTATGGCCAAAAGAATCGAACATGATTTTGCCTTCTACCACATTGTACCTGTTTCGGGACAATTAGCATAACTTTCACTAAAGATATCGGATTAAGATCTTATTTGGACGGTTTCTAAGAGGACTTCTAGATATACAACTTTTTTGAAGACTATGAAGAGATATTTTGTCATTTGGAGGGTCAAAACACAGACCGTGTGGATATACACGGTCAAACCGTGTATCCCTCGGGTCTGGCGACTTTTCTGCATCTGGAAAACAGGTCAGTGTCTATTTACATGGCCTGACCGTGTCACCTTCGTGTTTTTACTCAATTTTCCTTCGCCAAGACATCTTCCATGGATCCTACATCTATTCTGACATCCCTTTTACTCATAATCTTTCCAATTTCAACTCTTCTAGTGCGATATCACTTTATTTACTATATTTGTTCCGTATAGACATCCTTTGCAACATCCTAACTTGTAATGATCATAACTCTAGACTCTGATATGCAAAACTCGTATACTTTATACCGTAGGAAAGGTAAAAAGATAAGCTACAACTTGTTAGAAGAAAACTTTGTCTAATTCAGCCTAGATTATTCCAGATTTTCCCTTGAAGTCAGAATACAATTTCTACTCCTATGAAAAGGTTGAAAATGCAATGTGAATACTTAGAAAGTCATATGCAAAAAGCAATCATGTTTCATTTATAAATCCAACCATAATTTGAGCCTAGCTTTAATTACATATCAACGTAAACATCAAACTTAATACAAATACCAATGGATGCTCAATGTTTGATATGCTTATAAAGCTATCCAAAAGTCACTAACTTAGTTACAAAAGTCTCTAACTATCTTGGAGTTTGTCCCAATGCCTTGCAAGGATCATTGATCTTCTCGATCTGCACCTGAGGAGGGAAAATGATGGGTTGAGCTACACAGCTTAGTGGCTAATGTATTTATAGCCATCGGCAATTAGACACAAATTCAGGCATATGTATATATATATATATTTCTAGCAAGCATTCTCAATCTATTCTAGCAATTCAAACATTAATCAATTTAGCTCAAACTCATAACACACAACATAGACTTTAGCCATTAAACATAACACTCAATTATGCACCATAAGTGACAATTCAAAGATGCAATGCACAAAAAATTGGCTAGAGAGTTCTGTAGAACGAAACGGAGAAACCGAAGTTTACTCCGTGAACGAAACGAATCCAAATTCTCAGGATCTCGTGGCCTCAAGCAGGTAGCCAGGAGAAGGCTATAGATCAATGTGCACGTGACTAATGAAACGGGTTCCTCTCTTGCCCAATCACAAGTAAATTTATGCTCAATTTAATCATATGCTTATACTTTCATGCTTTTTCTTCTTTTCATTTAATTCAAAATGTTATAACCTCTTTCAAGGTATAATCACAATGCATCATGCATTTCCAATCAAGTCACAACAATTCAATTTCAAGAAAATCCATTTCAAGCAATCGGCATACACATACATAGGCAAGAATTTGTCCAATCACATAGTAACTATAAAAAAATTACCCACCTAATTTTGCTGAAAATCCAAGCTCAAGATTGCCTTTCCTCTTACTCTAGAGTAAGGTTTTCTTAATTCCCTTCAAATAAACCAGTTTCTATTTAATCCAAATTCAAATGAAAATTTATAAAACTTCAAAAATAAAAAATGCTAAAATTGAACTTAAACCTAACTTACCCATAGTCCATCTAGGTTAGAAAATCCAAGAACAAGTTTAGAAACCCTAAAATCCAATGGGTCTCTTAAATCATCTTCTTCATCACAACCCTTCATTCTCTCTCTAACTCCTTCATTCTCAACACAACCTATTTTCTCTAACAAAGCAAGAAGAAAAGATGATTAACTTACCTTAACAAGCTTGATTTCTCTTCTTTCTCCACGATTTTTCTTTCTTTCCTAGCTTCTCCCACGGTTTTTCTTCTTCTTCTCTTCTTTCTCTACATTTTTCTCTCTTTTCTTAGCTTCTCATTACCCTCCCCTTCGGCTTTCTTATTTTTAAGACAACATTTACCCTTGGTCTTCCAATTATTCCCTCATCATTTAATACAATGTCCCTTATGCCCCTCCTTTTGTCTTTATCTACTAACTCCTTAAGTTAACTTAATTCTAACATTCCCATATTAATTCTAACTTAATTCTAATCTTTCCATCTAATTTCTAATCTCTACTTATACCCACTAAATTAATGACCCATTTCTAAAAATAAATAAATAAACAAATAAACAAATAAATAATTAAACAAATAATAAGTAATTTAGAAAATATTTTAGGATCCAACAATAAACCTAGGGAATTGTGGTTTATGTTGCGGGGACAACCTTATGAGCTTAATTACAAGACTTTGTATG
Organism: Erythroxylum roraimae; assembly: GCA_027568915.1. Lineage (NCBI taxonomy): Eukaryota > Viridiplantae > Streptophyta > Magnoliopsida > Malpighiales > Erythroxylaceae > Erythroxylum > Erythroxylum roraimae. The sequence continues at coordinate 17,225,967 of JAOSBL010000004.1, read as the reverse complement.
AAATTTATTATTTCCCTTAATTGTCTGTAGTGGATTAGCATAATGATTTCCGTGATCACCCCCTACTGGATTGAACTAATTGGGTTAGAGCGTTTCGATTCTAAGAATGCACACAACAACATCATCAGGAGCCATGAACACTTGCTGCTGCACAAATTCATGTGTCAAACAGTTTTTGACAAAACGGAAACCAACAAGTGCTCGACGAAGGAACTTTTCATGTTGTGGTGCATGGACCATGGCATTCTAGTTTGCACAACCACCCGCATCTTTAACGTAATTATTGATACTTGACATAAGATGAGCAATAACTTAGGAATGGGTTACTTGGTTTCGGCCATAGCTGATTACTATGGAGTTGAGTGCAACGGACTCATGGTCTACTATCCCGAATTCATGAACCATCATCATCTGTGGCAAGCTGAAATCCTAAAGTCCTATAATATGAAACTTTGAGATATTAGTTCCAAGACAAACGTTAAGGTCAGGACCAGTCAAGCGAGTTCAAGTGCTCAGCAACAACAACAAAAGGATTCAACCAGCAAGGAATCTGAGGAGGAAGAAGAAACAGAAGAGCTAGGCTGGAAGAAAGTGCTTGATACAATCTTCACAAACACTAAGGTAATTACAAATACACTTGCAGAGAACTCTAGAAGAATGAAGGAGATGGCCCGAAATCAATGACGTTAGAGTTGGGGCATACGTCGTATCCATCATTATTTCGAGGCTAAGCGTGTCCAACTGCGACCTCCAACGCCATCCCCACCTCCATCACCATGAGGCTTTGTTTCTAACCCTTTTCCTTTAAATTTCGTCTTTATTTTATTTTATTGTTTGGTTTTACTTTATTTTATGTCTCTTCTTTTCGTGTGTGTTTGTTTTTCCCCTTCTCACATTGAGGACAATATGTTGTTCAAGTGTGGGGAGGGTTTTGTGTTTTGCTTTGAATGTGAATTTTGCATATCATATGGTAGTTTGTTAGGTTGCACTTTGTGAATCGTGTGAATGTGTCAATGGCTTATATGGATTGTAATTGATTTAATTTTGAACATAGTCTATTAGGTAGTGAAGAATCATTAGCTCGCAAAATTAGTGAATTGGGTTCTTTGGCTAAATTACAACTTAATTAGGATTTAACATTAATTTTTTTCCCTTTAAATTATCACATTCATTCATAATTTTAGCTCTTTCGACTTAAGTAGCTTTGATAGTATTTTTGCATAGAAACGAGTAGCTTAAGCAACAAGGTAGGCAATAATTTTTTTATGTTTGTTAATTTTAAATAAATTACTATTCCACTGGCCTTCGGGTTATGAATAGAGCTAGTAGCCAGTTGAGAACATGAGGTAGCTGAGTAACTGCATTGACACACATCACAATTGTGTGGCTTCGTGTCAAAAGGCTATAATGAAGTTCTAACCAAGTAGCTTAAAAAAAACATGACTTAGTTGAGTAACCGGATCGACATTCATCACCATTGTTTGCCTCCGCGTAAAAAGACTAAGTCCATGTTTACAAAAAGTAATTAAAAGATAAAAAATATAAATATAAAAGTGTTTTATAATAAAACCTAACGAATTTGTAAATAGCTTGACTTTTCATGAACATGTACTTAGGAGTAGTTACAGAGTTGAATGACCAAAGAATTATTAATTTGTGTGTGCAATTGAAAAGGGTGAATTATTTAACACTTGAGTCCGGATTAATATGCATATTTAGTTCAAAGCCTTTAGACGCGAATTTTTCATGTTAATGATTTGATATAACTTGAATGATTGTGTTTAAAATTAAATTTACTTCATGAAGTTGAAGCTATTGTCTCATTACTACATTATGTGTTATGTGATTTTGTGTGTTTGTTGTTTTGTTTACTTGAGGACAAAAACGTTTAAATGTGGGGATGTTGATAAGTGTGAATTGCATCATGTTTTACAGCTTAGTTTGATATGTATTTAATTGTTAATTCAATCATTTAGTATGTATTTAGGTTGGAATTGTGTTAGTTTGTTAATTATTTATATTTTAAGTGTTTTATAGGTTAGTACAAGGCTTTAAGTTTAATTATGTTTTTGAGATACCTTCATGTGTTTGTTAGTATTTCAAGGTCAACATCAACGAGCGGAGAAGTTTCAGAGACACTCAGGCTGAAACAACGGCCTACAATTGTGGCATAAGCACCAAAGTTGGCTTACGATCATGGCCCATATGCCATGATCATGAAAGAAGCCTAGGACATGGCCCACGATTGTGGCTTGCTTGCTATGATCTTGAAAGAAGGCTCGGATGTGGGCCACAATCGTGGCCTGCATACATTTTACAATGGAGTAACACCATCCACGAGAGGCACAATTGATGCAGCCTCGGGAGGATTTCTAATGAGAAAGACTGTTGATGAAGCAAAGGAGCTACTAGAAGAGATGACCAGTAATAGTTGTTTGCATTCGAATGAAAGAAGTTAACAACCATTAACTTTTCAAGAGTAGAAAGGAGTTATAACGCTAAACCAAATTACCGAAATGCAAGCAAAAATTGACAACTTGACTCGACAGCTAAGCAATATAAAAGCATCATCTTTTGCTCCAATTAAGGCCATTTAATGAAAATGCAAGCTATATGGGAAAATGTACCATGATACTATCGATTGTTTCCTAATGCAAGAAGGTGAAGCGGAGCAGGTGAAGTATATAGGAACACAGTTTGGTAGAGGAGGAGGGAATAACCTCTACTCTAACATGTACAACCCTAAGTGGAAGAAGCACCCAAACTTTTCATGGTCTAACAACGCGAGAGGTCAGTTCAAACCTCAAGAACCACCTGGTTTCCAACAAGAGAAGCCAAACTCAATGGATTCCAAACTGGATAAGATTGGAGGTGTGGAAGAGGACCATAAGAGGCTCAGAGGTAGGTTCGAGCAAGTGACAAAGAATCACGCCTCCTCAAATCATAATCTGGAAGTCCAAGTAGGTTATCAACCAAAAATGTAGGAACACTCCCTCGTAACACAGAGTCCAACCTGAAAGAACTAATCATGTTCATTACCCAAACCATTGAGGAGGAACCGCACCAAGCTGAAGACAATGGAGGAAAGGAGAAGAAAAGGGTTGATAAGAATTTCTTTCAAAGAACTTGAATTACGAACAATCAAGGAGCATCTATCTAAAAACCCCTTTCCCATGCTAGAGCAGCTAAAACCATATCCATTCAAGGATAAAGGAAAGGCAGAAATGCAAGAGAATAATGAAAGCTCTTTACTAATAAAGTGCAAATTGCCTGAAATGAAAAGGTACCAACCTCTGATTCCATATCCGATTAAGGCAATAAGGAAACCTAAAGAAATTGAACTAAAGGATGCTCTGGGCATTATAAATCAATTGAAGACACATCTCATCCTAATGGAATTAATCAAAGAGAAGGTAGAAAAGGAATTAGCAGAGGAAAGAAACCCCACTGTAGCACAGAAGAAGAAGGATCCAGGGGATTTTTACATCCCCTGTAATATTAGTGGTGTGAAAATAGATAGGCCATTTGCCGATTTGGAAGCCAGCATAAACATGATGCCATATGCTCTATATTAGAAGTTGGGGATAGGAGAGATCATACTCACGAAGATGCTGGTAAAGACAGTAGTTAGATCAATTCATCTTCCAAGAGGTATCATCAAAGATGTGAAGGTTTAGGTAGACAATTTTACCTTTCCCATAGATTTCTCCATTTTTGGCATATAAGAAGATGTGGAAACCCCAATTATCCTTGGGTAGCCATTTTTGGCCACTGCTTGCTCAATTATTAATGTTGATGGGGGTGAACTGATGTTGAGGGTAGGTGATGAGTAGATAACCTTCACAATATCGAAAAACAAAAAAAGTTCTCTTCTACCTATTGAATCATCAAAAGAACCGAGTCTCGAGGACAACTGGAGCATGTTGATACTCGTAAATGTTCACTTGAAAAGAAAAAGTCTCGAAAGAGAAGGTGGTGTCATGAACAACTCAGTGGCGCAACTGCACTTTATGAGATTGACAACCTCACCACCATTGAAGGACTCTCTTAAACCTCCATGAGGATAAACAACACGTCAAGCTACTGACGTTAAAAGAAGCATTGTATGGGAGGCAACCCATGGTTTTTAATTGCTTGTTATTTCCCTTTAGTTTTAGATAGTTTAGAATTCCCTATTTTGTGTGTTTTGTTTCCAAATGTGTGTTATGGAAGAGTAGATGATCAATGCTGACTTAGGATTGCCAGGGAAGGAAAGCAAAATGAGGTGATAAGTGTAAATAAGAAGTTAGGCAAGGATCTTGGAAGTGAAATGAGGAAAGATAAAATTTCAGCAAAGTGTAAGAAAAGTCTCCTACAACAATCGTGGCAACTAGGCATGATCATGGTAGTCATTTGCCTAAGGGCCATGATCGTGGCCTGCAGCAGGGAAGAACTTTCACGCACATTTTTCATTGAAAATTTTTCCAAATTTGCC
>JAOSBL010000004.1:17187084-17197968 GCA_027568915.1 Erythroxylum roraimae | reverse complement strand
ATCTTACCCAAGAGCAAAGGGAAGGGCCAATTTGAGTTTGGATTCGCAAGCGAAATTAGGTGGGTAATTTATTTATAGTTATTGTGTAATGAGCAAAATGCCTTGTATGTGTATTATGTGTTGAAATGGCTTGCTTTGAAATGTTGTGATATGGAAATTGCATTATGATGTATGCCATTTGATAAAATTGAATTGTGCGTATGATTTTGTTATGCTATTGAATTGAGTCATGGCATTTTGTATAATGAAAAAGTATGAGAATATGAACTTGAGATTGATTGAATTGAGCATGAGATTTGATTGTGTTTGGGTGAGAGAGGAACCATTTCTTAGTCCCATGCACGTCGACATAAAGCCTTCTCCCGGCTGCCCACTTATGGCCCACGAGATCCGAAAAGTGGACTCGTTTCATTCACGGAGTAAACTTCGGTTTCTCTGTTTTGTTCCACAGAACCCTCGAGCCATTTGTTTGTGCATTTGCATTTTGATATGTTAAGTATGATGCAATTTGTGTGTTACGCTTCAATGATAAATTACATCCAATATGATGTGATGAAGTATTGATTTATGAGTTATGAACGTTGAACTTATATTGTTGGATCAAGATAAGATGAGTATGCTTATATAAATAGATGCATATATGTTTGATTGTGTGGCTCAGCGCCAATGGCTATAAATATATTAGCCATTGAGCTGTATAGCTCAACCCAATATTTTTTCCACTCCTCAGGTGCTGTTCGAGAAGATTAGTGATCCTTGCAAGGCAATTGGACAAGCTCCGAGATAGTTAGCTTTTGTATTAAACTTGTTCGAACACTTTTGTATAGCTTATTAAGCATGCCACACATTAAGCATCCATTTGTGTTTGTTTTAAGGGTGATGTGTATATTGATATGTAAATAAAGCTTGTTCAACTATTTACTTTGCTTAGTAATGAGAATGTGAAATTGAGGATTTCCTTTGTATATGAATATGTCTTTTTAAAGGTTGAGTATGATGATTGTGGAAGTGGATTTAGTGTATGCATATGCTTCTTCATTTAGATTTGGAATTGTTGTTTGTTTTGGAATAGGATGTTAAAGATTGGAAAGGTTTTATGTGATGAATCATTTAAGGTGGGATTCAAGAGTTTAATGAAATGTATTTAGTAGTTGAATTGATATGAATAGATATTGCATTTCGCAAGTTCATAGGTGTGGAAATTGTGTTCTGAACTTAAGGAAAAAACTGTATCAATCTAGGTAGAATTAGCCAAAATTGTCCTCATGAAAGTTGTAGTTTATCCTCTTAGCTTTCCAACGCTATAAAGTATGTAAATTTTGGATATCAGAGTTGAGAGATATGAGCATTATAAGAGATGATGTTGTATAGGAGGTATGAACATGACAGATATGGAGAATGCTGAGAGTTTGTGTATATTATGAGTCATTAGAGTTAAGGTTTGGGAGTTTAATGCACTCAAATTGGTAATTGAATGTTTAAGGAGTGATATGACTTTAGAAGAAGTGAATTTGGGAAGATTATGAGTGAATATGATGTTAGAATGGATGTAGGAACCATTGGAGAGGCTTTGGAGGAAGGTTTGGGTGGCATATGTTCGTTAGACGGACTTTAGGTCCGTTCAACGGACCTTTTTGGGTTAAAAAGGATCCCCAGCCTCGCCAATGTCCGTTTAATGTTATGATAATTGCGCCAAGACATCTGTAGTGAAAGTTATGACAATTGCGCCAAGACAGGTACAAAATGATTAAAGACTTAAACATGTTGGATTCTTTTGGCCATAACTTCATCATCTGGCCTCCGAATGAAGTCATTCTTGAAGCAATGAATTTCTAACACATTTTTCTACCTTTCCACAAAAATGGATAGCCTTTGGTGTTGAATTGAAAAATATTTATGGAAAGAAAATGAGGGATCGGTTGGAAGAGCATAACTAGGTTATGAACATACTTTGGGTTTTTAAGCATATCTTGAGCTATAGAGCTCCGAATGATATGATTCTTATTTCAAAATAAACTAGATACATGAAGCTACAATTTTTCTATAAAAAAAAGTCAAGTGGTGATTTGGGCGTTTGACTGGTGTGGGCATGCTCCTTGTGGTTTGGGATGTTATGAGAATGAGGATGAAATGATGAGGGCTAAAGAGATTCCTAGGTAATAACCTTAGAGGAAATACGCTCTCGTCTCATGCTTTATGACTCCAGAACGATTGTTAGGCTTCGAAAACGGGGCTCAACATTTTTAATATGAAGTTGAGAAGGAATTAGGAAAAGTTAGTTGCAGGAATGAATCTATCAAGGTAGTTGATTGATAGATCTTTAACAACTGAGGCCTTAAATGGGATAATTGCCTTCATGGAAGTAGCTTCAATAACAGAATCCAGGGGACCAAAAGGGCTCCAATGATTATACCATAATGAAGTCCTCTTACCATTCTTGAAAATGGATCTACAGGAGTCCTTAATGTTTTGTCTCGACTTAATAAATGTTTTATGAGGTGAGAAGCATTTACTAGAAGCTTAGCAGCTTATTAGTTTTTAACTTTTATATAGTACGTGTGCACACATTAAACCCATAGAGCTTGCTAATTTTGGATAAGTCTCTATAGTCTTTTGACTAAGAGCATAAAATTGAGGCTCCTGACTATAGTCTTTTGACTAAAAGAATAAAATTGAGGCTCATGATAGGTAGAATTCCCAAACCACTATGCTTTCTAAGTAAGTAAACATCAAATCAAATTATTTTGTCGTTTCTAGCTTTGTTACTGCTAGCTGACCATAATAAACTTTGAAACATTTTTTTCTATTATATTGATAATGGCTTGGGGAAATATAGCGTGATAGGCCCAAAGTGTACTTAAAAAGATAACACATAGTTGATTAGTTGACACAAGCATGGGATAGTGATATGGAAGTCCAACTATCAATCTTGCTCCTAATCTTGTCAAGAAGACATTTGAAGTCTGAGAAGATAGGTTTAATAGAGGAGATAGGAATTTTATGGTACTTAACAAGTAGATAATTCATCTTGAATCTAATGTTAATTATGTTGCACTTGCTAAGGTAAATAAGTTGGACTTGTCCTTATTGATTGCAAGGCTTGACATTCTGTTAAACACTTTTAAAACTTTTATGATGAAGGTGACTGAGAGAATGTCCACTTTGGAGAAGACAAAAATGTAATCAGTAAGGCTCAGACTGATAATATCAAGCTTTTTATAGTAAGAGTGAAATTTAAATGCTCCTTTCCTAGTAGCATTTCTCTTAAGCAATCTGTATAAAACTTCTGAGACTAAAGGGAATAAGTATAGGGAGATGAGGTCCCCTAATCTGTTGCCTCTAACATTATATCTAACTAGGTAAATATCATCTAGTGATTCATATTTTAATTTAATCAAACTCATTAAGTATAGTTAATCTATATAATTGTCACTAAAGTCTAGTATATCGTTATTTTCTAGCCCTAAAGTATTTAATCTCCTAGTCAACATATCATACTTCATTTATCAGTTTATCATACAATCTATATGATTGAATATACGATGTCTAATAATTAAGATAAAAAAGAAAAAATCAAACTAAAGAAATTAAACCATATATAAATAATTGAATGAATCCTTGTAAATTACATTTATCCTTAACTAAGTTTTTAGCTATTAAATATAATAAAAAAAGAAAGAAATCCCATTATAGAAGAAAAGAGTAGAAGAAAGAAGCTGAGAGGAGTTGTCACTGGCTTTTGCAATCCTTGCTCCAAATCTTCCTCTTTGATTCAAAAAAAACAAAAATTATGAAAACTAACTTGAAACTAAAAGAAGTTTACTACAAATTAAGAGAATTTAGAGATTCTCCCTATAAATCCAAAAGGATTTATTCTCAAATCTACTAAGGTTGGTTATATATATAATAAAAGTCAAATAGAAGTCTAGGTCTAATAAAAGACTACTATAAGTCCCAAAATTAATTCTAATATAAGTTTCTATAGCTAGGGTTACAAAAATAGAATTCTAAATGACTTAAAGTTGAAGATTTTTATTATTACATAAAACATGTTTGAAAATTGATGTTGGTTATAAATCTAAGATCAGCACCAGTCTTGTTCTACTTTCTTTACTCTTTGCCAATTGCTATGTAATTGAAACCTAGCATATTTCATAATTGGTATTGATTTAGCACTTTTTCCCGTAAAATAACTTAAAGATGTTTCTTAGGAGATGCATTTTATGAGTGGTATTAGATTGTAGCTTGGTATTCAGCTTTAAAATAGCATGATAAAACAAAGTAATGATGCCTTTTCATTGCTATGTCATATCTAATACAAGTTGTATGGGATGAAAGGAATATGAGAATATTCAAGGACATTGAGAAACAACTTTCAAGGATACACAAGGAAACAATCAAAGTAATCAAGTTACATTTTGTCACCTTTAAAGACAATGCAGATTAGCTCCAATCTTATGTCAGAATGGGATTAATATTATCATGTAAACTTGTATTTGATCCTTTGTAATACCATCATAGTAGTTTGTTAACCCATTCATTTGATGGGATAGTTAATGCTTGTAACAATTGTTATTTCCTTTCATGGCTTAATCTAATTTACAATTTAAAAAAAAAATAAAGACAAGTCTAATACCAATTTGGTCATGTATCTTAGCTCTTAGGACCTTTGTAAAAGACAAGTGATTGTTATGTTTTAGGTTTAGTGCCTATTGTGATTTTCTTCTTTAACTTCTTCACTTTTTGCCTTCTCCTGGTTAAAATCAACTTTTGAAATCTTTTACAAAGTTGTTGTCCATCTTCTTATCTTCCAAATGGCTCAAAAACATCATCAATTGGAAAACTATGAAGAAAGTTACACCAAATATTGCATTTATCCTTTAAATTCATCTCCTATAAAACAACAAACTTAAAATAGAAAATATAATAAAAACTATATAAGCCATACTATACAGGTGATAAATTCTAAGTACATAGATCCTAACTAAAATGTAAAATATTGGCCTATCAGTTACTTGTTTATTTTTCCTTTATGGATTTAGAGATATGACCAAGTAAATATGGTGTTGTTATTAAACAATGCCCTCTTTAAAGACCGCAAATTAAGACTGTGCAAGGTCCTAGACAAATCTTCCACATTGAAACTTCTAGCAAGAAAGCATGACATACTACCACATTAAGCTTTAGTCCACTCTTAATCATTTCTTCACAAAGACCAGCAACATCTTGATAGTAGCTTACCTTCCAAAATTATTGGACTTTCTCCCAACTCTGTAGAAGGAATCAATGATAATGTTATATGAAATCAAATCTAGAAACACTCCTAATTCCTTAAATTCACTAAACCAATCAACCAATTTGAAAGGCACATCTACAACCAATCAACCAATTTGAAAGGCACATCTAATTAATAAAAGCATTGAAGAATTGAGCTCTTAACCTTGTAATTTGTTTTAATACCCTTTGACAATATATTGTTGTGGATAGTTAAAGCTTTAATGGATTTCCAACTCTTACAGACCCTAATTTGTAAATAGATTGAAATAAAACTAAAAAAATCATAGATAACTTATTGAATTAGGAGACCAATAGTAAGAACTAACAAGAGTTGTAGTCATCTATATAGTTTGATTGAAGAAGGAGACCAAAAAAACATCCATAATGAAAAATAAACCCAAACTATCATTATGACCTGACATATCCAATAATTGACCAGCGACCCCGAGAAAACTATTGATCACTCTTCTCTAGCTCCATTTAGGGATTCACTATATCAACATCAAAGCTATTTAATCTAGAATTGAGCTTTCTAAGATCCTAATCATTGTCAGAGCTGGTGCTTTTTTTTATCACTTTTAAATTTTCTCTAACTTAGGTACGTACATTTTCATTGTCATTTGCTATTATTAATTTGATGTCTTCCTTGTTGTTTTTCCAAGGTACGCTAGTGCTTTTTTGGTTAGGGGTGGTAAATTATTTGATTTGACCCATCATTTCAGGTACTGTATGATTGATGACATATTAATAAATTGGTCAGTTTGCTATTAAATCAGTTGATCTTCATATATGAGATTTTTTTAAAAAATTAAATAATATTATTGACTTAAGCTTTAGCTTTTACAACTCCACAATGGGTTACCGAAAATTTTTTTTTTCTCATAAACTCTTAACCAGATACAATAAACCAACATATAGGAGATAAGTTTAACATACATTGGTAAGCTTTACAATAAGTTCCAACTTAATCTCATCTAAGTACTTGTGGATTCATAATCGTTATGAGCAACTAAGATCTCCCTAATCCAGCATATGGTCTTATTAGCTAATTTATACTTTCCTAAAGATCTGTTGTTATGGATCATAGAGTTTCTTTCATGCCAAATAAACATAGATGCAACAGTTGAATGCAGTTTTGAAGAAGTAACTATCTTGTTTCATTTGCTTACAACTATCACTAGCCCATCTTATAATGTTGATCCATTCATTTTCCCCATATAACTCATGCAGTAGATGTTATATTCTTGAACAGGTAGGTTGTAAGCAAGAGCATTGAAAGAATAAATAAGTAATGGTTTCAGAGAAGGACTTATATAGAAGGAATAATTGATCTTGGCTTCCAATCCATCTATTTTTAGTCTTCAGCCTTTGTCTTATTGCTAATCAACCAATGAAGCTTTCAGAATTAAGGTTTTGGCCTATATTAAGTCAAACCAGAATATTCTAAGATTAGTTCCTGAATATCCTAGAGTAAGATTGAATAGAGAATACTAGAGAGGAATCCCATATTTCTATCCTCCTTAATAGGATTAGGATTTTATGGAGGGAGATGATTAGCAAAGCAATATGAGCCCCTAAATTTGCAGTGCCAATTTCCATATGATTAATCACTTTCACCTTAGCATTTTGGGGAATTCTTAAATGAAACTTGTGTCTCATATCATTATAATAAATTGAATAAAAAAAAACTAGCTGATTCACGATTATTTTGGTTGAGTTGATTAGTCTGAAACAATTTTTAAATATTGGTAAATACATACTTCATAAGCAAATTCAAAAAACCTTAATCGATCCTCAAATTGAGTAAAAGCCACAATAATAGTATTTGTAATTACTTCCAATTTTTTTAATAAAATTAAACTTAATCCAAAATTTATTCGAGTTCAAGATGACAAATTCAACTTTTTCAAGCTAAAATTTGGATTGGAACAATTTTAAATAAGTTTAGGTTAAGTCATTTCACATCTTTCGAGCTCGAAACTCGATCTAACATCTGAATTTTTTCTTAGACTTAAATATAGTTTCAAGTTCAATTAAATCGATCTTTATTCAGTAATTTGGGCTCAGGATGGAACCAAACTTTTTGCTAAACCCTAACTACATTCGGATGCAAATGGGCACTACTTTTTTGTAATGATACCATTGATAACTAGCCTCCTGGTCGACACAATGCTTGGCATTGGTTGAATTGGGCAGCTTTAGGGCAGGGACGACACACATTTCCACACTTCCATGGTACACAATGACCCAGACTTAAAATCACCAACCGTCATCGATCTTTGAGGAATCCGCCACTCACTTCCACAAAATACTTTACATCAGGTAATTGGGTTGGTCCGAACCCGAACAATCCGGCAGTTGGGTTAAAACCCAAACATAAATTATTCTATTTAAGCGACGGAAGCTCTGCGCGACAAAACTTAAAATAACTAGTTAACAAAAATCTTCAACATGAGTGGAATTTCTGTTTCCCCATCTTCTGCCATCTACTCTCTTCACTCTAAGATCCCCACTCAAACTAATACTAGCCGTTACACCTTTCCACGTGTTTCGCCTAAACCTGGTATCTCTCCTCTGTTGGACAACATGATCGGAATCAAACAGGGTCTGGGGGTTGGATCACCAAGAAAAGACTACGTTAGAACCATTGCAAGAGGTAGCACTGATGACTCTAGTTCAGGTCTGTCTCTCTCTCTATTTGCCTTTCTTTATACATATGGATGTAGATTATGCCCTGTGTTGATTCATGAAACGCTATTCGTTTGTTTGATAATGGGAAATGATGCATGTATTATCGTCAACTGTTCTTCCTTGGAATTTACGGTTCGTACTGGGATTGAGGTCTGCATATGTTCTGTTTGTTTCAAAGTGAAAATTTTGCTAGAAAAAGATTTAAAAGAAATGTGATATAGGATTTGACTGAAGTCTTTAGCAAAATTTCTGGTGACATTTATTACTGGTTAGAATTCGCTGGAACTTTCGACTGTGTTCATGTGATTGAATGTAACACGAAGGCAGCCTTTCCTGTACATAATGTTTATATCGTTGTTATTAGCAGATTGCCAGTTTAAGAGAAACGAGAAAAAGAGAACCATTCTTTTTTGCAGGTATTGCATCCTAATTGAACAGACCATTCATGACATTGAGTTGTATGACAAACGGATGCTGGAACCCTAGTACTCGTTAATTTACATTAGGTAGCTACAGATTGATGTGAACTTACGCCACCTATTAATTTATGAGCTTTGCCATATAGAATTTTTGAACGCATATATAAATAACTTTCCGAACGACAACTGACAGAATCCAAAACTGATAAAAAAGGGTTTGTTAGAAATGAGGACATGCAAGTATTTTCATTTACCAGATCTCTTGAGGGCCATCATAACTTCCTCATGCGTTTCCTTTCTTTTCAACCAAGCATGTGTGACAAATCAAAATTTCAGGTGATAGTGACAGCGGCAACATTCTGGATGCATTTTTTTTGGGCAAGGCTTTAGCAGAAGCACTTAATGAACGGATGGAATCTTCTGTGGGCGAGCTTTTGAGTACAGTGAGCAAGTTGCAGTCCGGGCAGCAAAAGCAAATACAGGAATTCCAGGTAGTGAAATGTACCAGAACCTTTGTTGAAAAATTTTGTCTAGTGTATGTTGCTTGGTTTTTTGCGTCTATTTTCTAGGCAAAGGTAAGTTCTTTGAAATACCCTGTTTTCTAGAAAGAAATTCCATTTTTTTGGCTTGGGTAGGGGGTTGCTGGTTAAAAGCTGATCAAAATGTGATTAGTTTCAAAGTTACTTAATACTTCCAACCAGTTATCCACTGGGATTTACTACTTGTTGGAGGACCTGTTTCCTGATTTTCAGTTGCTATAATCTACTATTTGTCTTTGTCTTTATTGATGAATAACTGCATTATAACATGCTCTCCATCTCTTAAGTTGAATTCAAAGTCTTCTGCTACACTGGCTTTATGGATTTTTGTACTTGGATTAACTTAAACTGAATTGTTAGATAAATGTTGAATGTCAAATTTGGCATGCAGAGCGTCTTACAAGTACACCCATAGGTTGGTGTATATACACCTTTTTTTAAAAATTTGTATTTAAATAGATAATCCATTTCTTAAAGTGAAATTCCATTTTTTTCCATATATTTAAACATCACATTAAATATTGAATTCATGAAAGAATTGATTTACTGAGATTGCACACATTCAATCCTTGAGGTTTGAAATCCTTGAGTTTCATCCATTAATGTGATTGCAGGCTGACGTATTGGCTAGAGCCAAGAAAGCCAAGCAGAATGCGGCACAAGACACCACAGGGGCTCAGGAACTTATTTCCACATCTGCTGATAGCACCAACGCAGATTCATCATCAAGTACTGGTACTACTACTTCTGCATCAACATCAGGCGATGAAACTACCACCTCTACTACTGAGACAAGTTAGGACTCTATGACCCCATTTTAAGGGGTTCCCTATGATGTTCTGCTCATCTACTTCCATCTGCCGTATATCCAATATATTCGGCCTTTATTTGGATCACCATCTTAGTATTTTACTCTATAGTTTTCATCTGAGTTTATTAGTTAATGGAGATATATAGATACCTGCTCTGCAGATAAAAAGAGAATGTGACAACTTGGTGTACCTTTCCCTATTCAATTAAGCTTTCTAAAGTTGAATGTTTATCAGCCCAGTTAGCAACAAAGTTTTACGATGCAGCGTGATCTGATGTCTGAAAGAATGCTGTGGAGCTTCAACAGTTTGCTCTGAGATAACGAAAAGATGTACGATCTTGACTGAAAATTCTGAATGCCCATAATCGTAAATATAGTAAGATAGTATTCACGTTTCTCAGGTATAAGGGAAACAAAATTATGACACTGTTATAAAAATTGAAGAATCTCACCTAACAATAAGCACAACCTCTTTATAGCGATTAGGAACGGCAAGTTGATTAGCGTTTGTCTCGATTTTAAACCAACGAATATAATCTGACCTGATTATAATTTAGGGAAGTTCGGACACCACTGCAATAAAACTAGATCTGAAAGTTTGCGAATATTACTAGTAGAGGGATCGATGACTTGTTCTCATGCTTCATGAGTTAATAAATATAAGAGTATTACTAGATCTGAAAGTTTGCGAATATTACTAGTAGAGGGATCGATGACTTGCTCTCATGCTTCATGAGTTAATAAATATAAGAGTATTACAAAAAATTACTGTAAATTTCAAGTTACTTTATGAATTATTACTGGAAAGATGATGATTTGAAGTTGGAAAGTACTACAGGCCAATGTTATCGGTACCGGATTGAGTTCTAGAACGGAACTGTACCGGTACCGTTTCGAAATTTTTTTTAAATTTATGAAATAGTCCCTAAAATTTTTAAAAATTGCAAAACAGTTTATATTGGTATATTATACAGTTGTACTATATACTTTACTAGTTTACTGTTTACATCAACCACGCTTTCAAAAATCTTAATAATAAATAATAATGACAATTAATATGAAATGACAATAATTTTAAATATTTTACATATAAATAATAACCACAATTAATATAAATAAAGACAATTATCATCATACAATTATAAAA
>JAOSBL010000004.1:17121336-17133751 GCA_027568915.1 Erythroxylum roraimae | reverse complement strand
GTGAGAGGTCGGATAGGAGAGCATGATTGGGGTATGAACACATTTTGGTATTTTGATGATATCTTGAGCTATAGAACGTGAGTGTAACAAAATCATTTTCGTACGTAACAAAAATCAATGGATGCTAACATTGTGAGAGAAATGAGTAAGTAGAAATTTAAAGGGATGAATGGAGCTAGGAAAACACAGAGAAATGTATTTTTAGCATAAACCTCCCCTGAAAAACCAAAACACTTCCCCTCCGCCTTAGTTGATGGCATTGTCTCTCCTCCTCTCGAGATGCTTCAAGAAGGGGCAAAATATTGGAGTAACACTTCGATCGGCTTCTTCCTGAGTAAAAGGCCAACTTTCCTTTTATGTAGAACTGAGCTTAAACAAGATGGGGAAATAAGGGACTAGACAAAGTCTTGCTCACTGAAAGAGACACCTTTCTATTTAAATTCAAATATAGGGATAGCATGTATAAGATAATGGAATCAGGCCCTTGGCATGTTAGAGGACAACCTTTGTTCATGAATGGGTTCAAGGTTTGGAATTTGATAGAAATAGCATAGCAACAATTCCTTTGTGGATCAATTTTCATAATATACCTCTTAAATACTGGACTTTAGATGGTTTAAGTTTTCTAACTAGTTCAGTTGGGAAACCTATTTCCATTAATTCAACTACTGCTAATCTAAAGAAGGTATGCAATGCAAGAATCTATATGGAGATAAATCCTAAAGCTTTATCTATTATGAAACTTAATCTTGTCAATGAACTAATTAAAGCTTAAATCCAGTTAACTTACAATTGGAAACCTCAGCTATA
This sequence comes from Erythroxylum roraimae, assembly GCA_027568915.1. Lineage (NCBI taxonomy): Eukaryota > Viridiplantae > Streptophyta > Magnoliopsida > Malpighiales > Erythroxylaceae > Erythroxylum > Erythroxylum roraimae. The sequence goes on along the minus strand of JAOSBL010000004.1, from coordinate 17,132,941 downwards.
AAAGCCAATCTAGAAACCAATAGGGAGACTATTGTCAATAGGGGACTACTATAAGTTAGTGGGGATAGTTGATGATCTTACAACTAAAAACATTGAAGATAATACTAATGATGCTATTCTAGAAAAACCTTACAAATTGAAGGTAAGGCCCATCTTAATAAACAGGACACAAATAGAATTATTGTACCTATTAAGGAGAAGGGAAAAACTAATACTGAGGCTTCTAACAGTGAACATGAAAAGGAGGCACCTCAACAAAGTCTCTCTGATGTGAGGTAGGGGTGGAATGATCAATTCATTTTAGCTTCCAATAGAAGATCAGGTAGGAAATGGAGGAAACCTAAAAGGGGTTAGTAGTCCCACTATTCATAAATTTCTAGGCTTTTTTGGACTATTAAAGGCCTTAATAAACTTCACAAGGGACAAGCTGTCAAGGACCTTTTACCAAAAAAGAATCCAATCTTACTTAGATCACTTGAAATAAGAACTAAAGCTCAAAAGCTCCACAATCTTATGAAAATCTTGGGGAAAGACTAGAAATTTGGTTCCAATCATGATCATCACTAAAATGTCAAAAGCTTATGTGCTTACAATTATCAAAAAATACCGGTCACTGTGTTAAGTTCTTCAAACCAATATTTCCATCTTATCTGCAAGCTCACTGACTCTAAGAGGGTTTGTGATTTATCCAAATCTCTATAAATAAGCCCTGGTTGATTATAGGAGACCTTAATTATGTACTTCATCCCTCAGAGGTTCAGGGAGATAGGATTAATTCATCTAATCTTGGAAAAGAGTTGGGAAATGCTATTATAAAGCTAGAGGTGACTGATCTTATATCAGTAGGGAGTTTTCACTTAGAGCAATAAGCAACAAGGAAATTGTCTCATTAGGCAGAATATGGACAGAATACTTATTAATCAACTTTGGTTAAGTCAATTCCCTAGTTCTTACTCCCTTTTTGGATCTCTGTTATGTTTTGATCACTCCAGTATGGAAGTTACAATTTTCATCCCTCTAACCCCCTTCAAAGCTCCATTCAGATTCTTCATCATTCTTATCAACAAATATGGGTTTATATAACTAGTGCATGAAGTTTAGAGCAACAAAATACTAGGTTGAAATGCTTACCAACTTATGAGAAAACTTTAGATTCTTATAAATAAGCTAAAGACTTTTCATAAAGCTAATCAATCTACAACCTTTGTCAAGCTTTATGAAGCTAACAAGAAATTCAGGAAAGCTCAGGAGGCATGCTATCATAATCCTGATAGCATTGTCTTCAAAACTGTTGAAGTCTCCAGGATCACCATTCTTTGATTTTGCAAAAAGCTAGAATCACCTAGCTGAAGAGGGTGCTTTCAATACCAAAATTCTTCCATATATTTTATCTTAGAAAGGAGAAATTCTTACAAGATTAATTGTCATATAGATTTAATAATCAAATGGTGACTGGCAGATCCTCCTTCAAGGATATGATTTTCATATATTTTGAGAGTTTGCTTAGAGGTACAAGTACATATGTTTTAACTAGCTTGCAAGAAGTTATGAAACTAATTGGTCCTTATATCTCCTTATCCCAAGATGCTTTATTAAAGCTCCAAAAACCTAATTCTCCCTAGGAGATCAAATTGGTATATTTCAGTCTCAATCATATGAAAGCTCCAGGCCTAGATGGGTTTAATGCCCATTTCTTATAGAGAACCTAGAAAATCACAAGTAATATAATAATGGAAATTGTTTTGAAAATTTGAATTTTCGAAGAATTTTGAGAGAAAGTAATGCTACTTGTATTTGCTTGATTCCTAAACTTCTTAATGCAAATTGCCTCAATGGTTTGCATCCAATCTCATATTGTGATATTGTGTATGAAGTGATTACAAAGCTTTTTACTAACAAATTAAAAGGGACCTTAAACTAGATTAGTCTGAAGGAGCCTTTATACCTAGCAAATCAATTTCAGATAACATACTCATAGTGTAGGAGTTGATAATGTATTACAATTCTAGCAGATTCATTAAAATTTGTGTTATCAAAATAGATTTTTCCACAGCTTTTGACACATTGCAATTGAAATTCATCCTAATATGCATGGAATGGCTTGGTTTCCCCAACTTCTTTATTAATTGGATTCATTCTTGTATTTTTACTCCATCTTACAACATTCTCATCAATGGTGTACCTACTGAGCAATTCAGAGGCTCTAATGGAATAAGGGAAGGAGGACCCCATATCTCCTTACCTTTTTGTCATTTGTATGGAAATTCTGAATAGGATCATACGTTTCAATACCTCTAAATGCTCTGATATCAAATTCCATCATAAATGCAAGGAGATTTTTCTTACTTACTTAAGTTGTGCAAATGATCTCTTACTGTTATGTAGAGCACATCAGAATTCTATCTCAATGTTGCATTAATATCTTATGATCTTTTGTAGGTCTTCTGGCTTAAGCATCAACTTGTGCAATAGTAGAGTTAATTTCTCCTCAGATATCTCCAACACTAGAAGCTTTCTTCAGATTTTTTGGTTTGAATGTGCATAGCTTACCTTTTAAATGTCTGGAGGTTCCCATCTCTTCTAAAAGGTTAAAATATCAGGATTGCTTAAGGATCTTGCAGAAATATAAGAAAATGATTAATTCTTGGCAGAATAGAGAACCTTCACAGGTTGGGGGAGTCTAACTCATTATCGTTGTACTAAACAATCTTTTTACACATTAGAACTCTCATCTACTCTTACCAAAAAGAATCAATAAGGAGATTGAAAAATGCAGCAGAAACTTTCTCTAGTCGAGCAAAAGTGACACCTCCAAAGGAGCTAAAATTAAATGGGAACAAATATGTTGAAGGAAGTAGGAAGGGGGACTTGGAATTACTTCAATCCAAACTTTTCAAACTATGAAAGTAACTAAAAGGAATTAGAGGCTATTTAAGGATAAAGAATCACTTTAGAGCAAACAGATAAGTGAGTTTTACGTTAAAGACCTAACTTATGGAAATTTATAGAAAGGAAAGAGCACTCTTGGCCTTTCATTCAAATTCTAAGAAAAAGACAAGTTGTATACTCTTTCATCAAAATTCAAGTGGGAAATGGTGAGGATACATGTTTCTCGTTTGATAATTGTGCTTCTCTAAGTCCCCGCTGCCCAAAAGATGATATTTTTTCACTTACTACTAAAATTTCTTCACATGCTCGAGTTGGGAGTGTTATTGAGCACAACTCTTGGCACTTTCCATGTAGGGGCGCTTAAAGGCTCCTGAGATGTTTTCCCAACCATCTACCTAATCCCTTATTAACTGATAAACCTTTATGGTCCATCAACAACAATGGAAACTACTCTAACTCTTCATGCCTTAAAGCTCTCAAGCCTACCATTCCACACATTCCTTGGTTCAACACTGTTTGGAAAGGATACTTAAAACCAAAAGCCTCCTTCATCACTTGGCTAGTAGTTATGAGGGATTAAAAAAAAGATAAGGTTATTGGACCCAATGATATCCTATATGAGCTACACAATATTGAGGCAGAAAATATTAATCATCTATAGTTCAAATGCAGCTACACAACTTCCATTTGGGCTAGTATTCAACATATACTGAGCCTGTATTGGTATGAGACAGTTTGGGACAGTATTTTAGAACGAGCTGAAATAAAGTTTCACATACTGGGAAAGGATCGAATTTGTCTTAGCCTTAGCCTTAATTATGTAGTTTATGTAATTTGGAGGGAAAGAAATCAAAGATTATTAAACAAGAACACAATAGATAAGCATCCTTTAATTCACAAGTTACATTGTTGGATTATGGAAACTTTGGTAGCTCATCAAGTTGTTGGAAAATTAGGCACCCATTTTAGAAGACCATAGAATCTTTAATTCTCTAGTTTCTTTCCAAGGATTATAAGAAGGATATTGTATTTTACATTTCACTTTATTTGCTTGGCACAATCTTGTGATGTCCCTTTTTTATGCCTTTTATGGCTTTTAAAGAATGTTTACATTTAATTTTCCAAAAAAAATACGAAGATGTTGTCTTCTTTTTCTTCTTCCTTTTTCATCTTATCCTTAATGATAGCCATTACCCACTCCTTCGAGTTCACCTTTATATAGTTATGAAAAGATCTCTAACCTGTTAATTTTATGGAATTGGCCAATCATTTAATTTAAAACTCTAGATTCTTATTTGAAATTATCAATTGATATACCTTTCACTCTAGTCAAATCATTTAGAATTCATATGAGCAAGCTTCTCAATAGCTAACTCCAAATCTAGTTTTCCTTCTTGATAAGTTATGGGTTTATACGGAAATATAAGGGGTTACTTTTTCTCTATTCTACACCTCTTGCTTAGTTACTCTGACTAAAGTTAAGAAGATTTCACTATCCCAATTTGTAAATGCTATTATAATGGTTATTTTATTATTGTTAGTGGTTCTACCTTGTATCTATTTTACACCTCCTACATTGTTATTCTAACCAAAGCTCAAACGATTTCAGCATCCTAAATTGTAGGTGTTATTTTACGGGTTATTTTGTTGTCTTTGGTAGTTTTCAAGATAGTCTATGTGTTTGTTAACTTGGCAAAGGGACTGTTAACTTGACATTCATTACTGTCTTGTCCTCCTTTATAAAACTCATAATATAATGTTTGAGAAGGTCACACTACTCCATTTAGGCTATCAATTCTCCTCATAAGTTCCTTGATCTGCTAATATTATGATTACATCCACCTCCTGAATGCTTACAAGTCTAGTTGCCTTTGTCTTACTTTATTGCTATTAGTAATTTTTTACATTTATCTCTTTAAACAACTTTAAATCACTTTTGAAATCTTATTGTTTATGGTTCACATATTTGTTGCATCAAATATACATTTTTTTGCATCCTCTAGACCATGATAAAAATCCAAACTTACAACAATGTCAATAGCCCATCGTTTGGGAACCTCTTGAGAAATTTTATATATCTTTCCTATGAATCCTATAATGTCTTGTACAATAGGTAGAGAAATCATTCCTTAACTTTATAGTCTTAGCATGAGGGAAGTACTCAGCTAAGAACTTCTCTACTAAGTTATTATGGTGATTGAAGTAACAAGTAATAATTTTAACCATTATTTTTTTGATCCCATAGTGAGAATATAAACTTGTTTAACATGATGGAATCTTTAGTTGCTTTATAGATTTTACATGTGCCATACATCTTCAAGAAGTTGGCAATATATGCAGTGAAATCTTCATTTGACAATTTGTCAAATTGTATGAACTATTGTAACATCTAAATGATGTTAGTTTGATTTTAAATTTATTCAATGTAATCGTCAATCTTGCTATGCTAGACTATATTCCTATCAGTGATAGCTTCATATGGTCCATATAGCCTTGTACTCCCTTCTATTCTATCAAATTATTGATTTAGTAGGACTAATATCTTTTCCCTTTCTCTCAACATTTATAGCATGTTTTCAATCTCTAGACTCTCTTCAACAAGGTCATAAGAGTTGCTCCTTAACATACACCAAGTGTTAAAATCAAACCATAACAATCACAAGAATCTTAACAAATTAAAGAATAAGAAACAATCATAAATGGAAAACTAGTTAATGATTATCAAGTATCTTTAATAGTAAATTATTCCCCACAACACTAAAAATTTGATTAAAGTATTGCCTATTATCCTAGTACAAGACTATAGACAAGTGGAAATATCGTTTTGTAACTAGTGTAGAGGGTTGATCCTATAAGAAAAATTATAACTAATAAATCTAACTATCCTACTATTATCTAGTCACAAATAGGAGTAACTGAATGGTTAGCTATGACTGAAATTAAAGTAAACTAAATAAATTGATTGTCACTAGAATAATTAACCAGAGCAATTAGATAATAATAACATGTAAAAATAGACTTCCACCTTTTATCATCTTATATCTTTGATTTCTACATATTTAGTTTTTTGTTTGGACCATGAAATATCCTAATGTTATGATTTTTGAAATCCCATAAAAGTCACCATAATACTGGAAGCATCACATATGTATATTCCTCGATTCCAATTTAATCTTTAATATAGGTTTCTAAGTCAATCTAAACTTATATTCTTCTGAAAACGTCTATACATAAATTTAGATTCATTTTAAGCTCTGTTTGTATATATCAAAAGAACAAAGTCAATATTTTCCAAACATAAAGCTCTTTATTATAAAAATTGAAAAAAATCAAAGTAATAACAAGCTAACGTTTAATCTAATCTAAATATAAAAATTCTTGGCCACTAATCATTTATGAAATTATAAAAAAAACCAACAAAGCAATAAAAAAATTCATTGTAATGGTATCCTTTGATGATAAAAAATTGAAATAAATCGATGTAATAACAAGCTAAGGTTTCATTTAATCTAAATATTAAAATATTTGGCCACTAATCATTCTTAAAATTATAAAAACAAACAAAGCAATAGAAAAACTCATTGTAAAGATATCCCTTGATGATAATCTCAATCCTTGAATGTGATTGACTTCTTTGGAATGATTTTGATCTCTTTCATGTTAAAAGCAGCTGTAAGATATGTATTTTAGAACTTTCTCTCCCTAATGACTAGTAAAAGCTAAATACAACTTGAAAAGAAAGTAAAACAAAACTAAAAATATCTTATTTTATTTAAGGATTTTTTTTTCTTTATTTATAGATTTTTATTGTGGACATAATCTAAGACTATATCTCAGATCGTGTCTTTCATCCACCAAGCCTTTTAAGAGAGAAACACAGGCTCTAATACGTCCATGTCCTAAGCGTGTATCCTTCGAATTCTTTTTCAACACTTGATGTAATCTCTCTCCGGCCGCGTAACATACCATTTTCTCAACATCAAAGTTTTTTCAAGGAACATGCCTTAACAAACGGTTGTGTGATAGATCATATTTATTCTTCTCACCATCTATTTCTATTCAAAGAGATGCATGTCCTTATACACAGTGTTGTACCAAGCAGTATTTAGCCAAATTTACCTCAACCCATAAACTCCTTCAGTCCTTTGCAAGTATTATCATCCAAGCAACTTCTCTATAATTGCTTAAAACAAAAAATAAAATTAATCAAATAAATGTAATTTACATGGAAAACACAACAAATACTAAGTAAAGTATATGTATATTTCATGCATATCAATACTCATATGAAAACTCAATATATCATAATGGAACATCTTAATATAAAAGGAATGCAAGATCTTAGGAAGGGATGTACTAAGAAAAAACTCGGCTTTGGAATTAAGAATTTGAGTAGAAATTTTAGGAAAGCTTCAAGATGAGTTTGCTCGAAGTCAGTCAATGTTATATAGAGAGGCGAAAGAATGGTATTTATAATGATTTTCAGTAGGGATAATTAGATAGAGAGACCTTCTAACTATCCAAAAATGTTCTGTCAACATTTTGTAATTCAAAATCCCTTTTTTTGTTTGAACATTTTTGGTTAATTAAAACTTTTATTTAACTTAAATAAATATAATTGAATACTCTTCAAGTGGACTTTAAGTTTATTTGATTCCATTAATGTTGATGAAACCTGAGGGGTAACTAATTAGTTATATAATGATGCGAAAAACACATGTCACATCTTTATTCAAACTTTGGTTAACTTTTCTAATGTTGATCATGCTAAGTTTGACTTAGAACCATCAATAAACATTCTAGTTGCAATAATGAGCTATCCATTCCACCTTTGGATTCTGGACTACATACTACAAAATTGCCCTAAGCAAAGACAAACTTGTGTTTATGATCAACTGCATATACTTATCCAAAATTTGACTCACTTCTAATACCCCAACTGCCTAACATTTAATAAATATATTATTCAATGCAACAAATTATATGGTAGGTTTGGTTTAGAATTCACTGATGTATACAACAATCCATGTATCACTAGTCTCCTCTGGGCTTCTAATTTCTTGGTTTGAGTTCAAGTATGGATATTGAATGTGGTACTAGTAATAAAAGTCTACATATACATATAGATGTGAATTGAAGTAACTAGTATACTGATTTTACTATGTAGTTTCTAGAAGGCGTCCCTCTTGGGGCATTAAAATTCAAAAGAAATGGTAGAGTGGAAATAGTCAGATTAAATAATGGAGAAAAGTAAGAAATACTTTGCTTCCTTTCAACCTTGACTTTGAAAAAAGTTCCATGGAATTAAATCCTTGGACACACGAAGTTAACATGGGTAAGAATAGAAACCTGAGAAGCCCGTATTATACATGATACATGACCATTTCTATATTTCTTCTTTTTGCATCAAATATGGCATTTCTTACATTCATATCCTAGCTCGCAAGACAGTATACTATCTGCTTTCAACAGTCTACTATCTCTTTTGTCGCTTATCTCAAACTTCCTAGTACTTGCCTTCTACACTCATCATATGTTCCATAAATAATTTACAACACATTTTTTATTTCAATTTTAAACTTCAAAATTACAATACAAAGGATAATTTCTTTTTATTGAGTTAATCAGAAAAATGAAGGGTTTTCACAGTATCTATTTTCTTGTTATTCTAAAAATTCACATCAGAAGTAGCTAAGCAAATCGTATCATAAAGTAGCCTGAAAAATTATAAAATATTCTAAATTAAAACGACAGAATGTATAAGCATGTCTATGGCCCAAACTGTAATTTAAGCATAAATAAATTAATGCTTTGAGAAAATAAAAATTCTGTATATAATCTTCTAACTATTTATCCTATTTCTAAGCTACTTCGTGTTCTATGCTCTCACTTCTCTCTAAGCTACTTCGTGTTTACCCTTACGTACATTTCCTCTTGCTGCCTTCTCTTTTGCGTCAGGCGCTGCATGGCCACTCCGAAGCCAAAGGAGCACCCCCCCAAGAAGGGGCGCATTCGGAAACGCGACGAGGAGGCTATTACTGGCCCAAAACTCACGTACCGGGCAGCCGTTGCAGGACCACCGTCAGGGGAAGCTACCTCCGAAGCGCTGGCCTGGCCCGAAGACGACCACATTGAGGTGGTCGAAGGAGACATCACTCAGGAAGACGAGGGCGGTGTGTTCCTATCGTCTTCCTTCCGCGACAAGCTTGATTAGCAGTGGGAAAGAGCCGTAATTGTGAAGCTCATTGGACGTCACATAGGCTTTCGGGTCCTCTGCTCTCGTCTGCACTCCCTGTGGCATCCTAAAGGCCCGGTGAAGATCATCGATCTAGACTGTGAGTTTTTCTTGGTCAAATTCGTCGAAGAAGGTGATTTCTTGCATGCTTTAATCGACGGTCCCTGGAGCATTTTTGGCCACGCCCTCTCGGTGCAAAAATGACGCCCTGACTTTCTCCCCGCCCACGGTCGCATTACGCGGGCGATCGTCTGGTTGAGAATCCCGGCGCTTCCTCTCGCACGCTACCACCTGAAGATTTTAAGTGCCCTGGGCAACATGGTGGGCACGACGTTGAAGATTGATGACACCACTCTGCTCACCCAACGCGGGCGCTTCGCTCGGATTGCCGTGGACCTGGATCTCAACGTCCCTCTTTGGCAGACGGTGGCACTCGATGGGGTCACCTATCATGTCGAATATGAAGGCCTCCCCAACCTTTGCTCCACTTGTGGCATGGTGGGACATGTCCCTAGCTCTTGCCCACAGCGCCAACAGCCAACACCAGACCTCGCACAGGCGCCCCCGGGGCCTGTCGATGGCGCTACTGGCTCACCTGATTCGAGTACCGTAGGCCTTCCCCGCCCAGCTGCTGCCCACCACAATGGTCCTTCACAGTGGCAAGCAGTGCAACGGAAACAACGCAGAGGCCAGCTGCAGCAAAAAGACCAGCACCGCTCCAGCATGTCTCAGTTGCAGGTGGGTGGCTCGAGGTTTTCTCCACTGTCACGTCTGGCAATGGAGGACTCGGACAAGACGGCAGCAGAGGAGAGTTCTCCTTCGGGTGTGGGTCTTCGACTTCAGCTGGGTGAGCTCCACAGGCCTGGTCATGCGCAGCCCAAATTAGCACATGGAGGCCCCCAGTCCGGCGTGAGGGGTAGGCCTAAAGGTAAGTCCCCTGTTCCCTTATAGCAGTCCATATTTTCTGGTGCTTTTACAGGTACCTCTAATGAAGCGGGCCCATTCGATCTCCCACCGATCCCATTCGCTCCCACGGTAACGAACTCTCATCTTGCTATTAATATTGCATCCCATTCTGAGATGATTTGTGACTGCCAAGTTTTATCGGCCAATGAACCAATTATTGCGAACTGTCCCCCTATGTCGGATGAACCCGACTCACTAGGGGGTCTCCCAAGGGTTGGAGTGGAAGTGGATATGCTTCCTTCCCCTACCCCTCCTGACCCTGACGCGGGAGACCCGACTTTGGACTGTAGTCTAACAACTGGGATGGATATTCTGCCTAGTGAGGTCATGGACTCTCCTTCTGTGTCGTCTGATTTACGCCCGGAGACACAGGGGGGCCCTCGCTCCTCTTAAATTATGATGTCGATCCTGAATGGAATTGTCAAGGCGCGGGGGGATCCCGCGTGCAGGCCATTATTTGGCATTACTCTCGGACGTATAAGCTGGGACTCCTTGTGTTGGTCGAACCCCGTATCAGTGGGCCACGAGCGGTGAAAATTATACAAAAGCTGGGGTTTGACTTCTCCTTTTGGGTTGAAGCCGAAGGTTTTTCTAGTGGCATATGGCTGCTTTGGAAGCACGACATTGCCGTCTCGGTGCTGTTTGCCCATCGTCAATTGATCCATACACAAGTACAGGTTCATGGCCAGTCTTTCGCATTCATGGCCATTTATGCGAGTCCCCAAAACAATACCCAAAAGCACCTCTGGCCCCTCCTCCATTGGCTAGGGCATTCTATACCCGGGCCTTGGCTAGTGGGTAGGGATTTCAATGCTAAATTGAACGAGTCGGATAAGAGGGGGGGAGCCCTGTCTGCACGGGTTGTCAACCCCCAGTTCCAGACTTGGGTTCATGATTGTTGTCTCCACGATTTGGGTTTCGTCGGATCAAAATTTACATGGAGGCGAGGCTTCATCCAAGCCCAGCTCGACAGAGCTTTTGGATCCACGTCTTGGCTCGAGCATTTTCCTCAAACCGTCGTACACCACCTCCCCTTCCTTGGATCCGATCATCGGCCCCTTCTGATCCAACTCATGATCGCGGCTCTGCCGTTCGATCCTAAAATCGACCTTGAAAACTGGTCAAAATAATAAAATTCCAAAACTGCAGCAAGCTGAAACCTCGGGTCGTCTCTCTTGTTGGAACCGATTTAAAATGGTTTAAATGCTAGCCTAAAGTCAAAAAATATGCAATTAAAGCTAATAAAAAGGGGTTTTTGGTTTTGTGATCAAAATTAAGTAAATTGACTAAAAATAAAGCAGATTGCAAGAAAGGATCTTTTTGAGATTTTGTAAAATTGAAATTAACGAAAGCTTTGATTGATATCTAATTTGATAAAAGTCCTCTTGAAAATGTGCTTAGGCTATCATGGTTCAAAATAATTTTCAGGGATAAATTCCACTAAGTTTCAAAAAATCAACCTTAAGGGACCCCTTAAGTCCAAGGAATTAATCAAACGACCATTTAATTAAAGCC
>JAOSBL010000004.1:17049035-17063172 GCA_027568915.1 Erythroxylum roraimae | reverse complement strand
CCATTGTCATAAGGTATTTACCTGAATGTCCTTCGGGTATCCGGGTATTTGCCTTATGGTAGTGGGATGTTGCAATTATCCTTCCCAAATGGTGATAAGCACTTAGTTTTTTCTCAAGCTATCTAAAAATCAAAGGGTTTGTAGAATTGATTAAATCAACTATCAAAAGTTGCTTCTTGGGATTATTCATACCTTTATAACACCAAGCAAGAATTGGACTATTAAGAGGGATTTTAGACATCTTTGTGTCCTCATACACTGATATCCTTTGATAAAGGATTAATTGACTATGTTCATATACCCATATTTAATGTGTTTTGTTTGTTACTTAAGATTTATATGGTATTTGTGGTACTTATTCTTCTTTAAGTGTCTTTTTAAGTGATAATTGTTATCATAGACTTAGAATACAAGAATTCAGGTAAAATCATGGCATACAATGGAAGAATTAAAGTTACCTTAGACTTACATGACTGTGTATAGTGACCGTGTAAGTCACTATAAACTTGTAGAGCTTAAAAGATGTTGTTTATACATGTATGAAGATACACACCCACGTATGTTGACATACATGCCCAAATATGTGCCCGTTTAAGTTTTTGTGACATTGTAAAGTCACGATTAAGAGGTTTTTGGAGATACATGATCACCTACACGGTCGTATAGGTGACCTTTTATATTCTAAAAAACCTAGTTATTTTCCTATAAAAGGATATTATAAAGGTTATCGTAGAGGGAGGCAGATTCCAGAGTCTGTGGAGATACTTAAAAAAAACGAAAGAAAACACCAAAAAATGGACTGTACATTACAAATAAGAAGATAAAAAGTGGAAACATCAAGATCAACTCTAACTTTCTAGATTTTCCACATTAAAGCTTCAAGTTGATTTCATTCTCTTCTTTTTTTTTTGGCCTATTTCGTTATCTTGTATGCCAAATCTGAATATTTATGTTTTGAATATGATTATCAATTGATAAATCTATATTAGGGCATTATTCTTGATTTTTTTTATAACTTTCACTTGTTAAATTCAATATATTACTACTTTGTGATATTTGTTATGCTTATACTTGATTTGAGTAGAGAGATTGAATCAAGATATTTTTGTTAAGTTGCGCAATGAGAGTTGGTACTTTAATAGACTTACAAATATTTGGTTAATAAGCAATTGAAGAGAGATCTTAATTGTGAGTTAATTATCCTTAGGATTACTTCAAATCCAATTGAGTAGTTACGAATAGTTTTGAGAAATTACAACTCAAATTATATCTATTTCAATTAGAATTACTTGATTAGATCTCGAGAGAGGGTAATCAAAACCTTTGGATATATAGGATCAAACATAGTTGAATTCACAAGGTGAAGGTAAGATAAAACAAGGATAGAATAATCTTTAAGTTTCCATTATTGAGTACTTCATTTTCATTATTATCTTTTATTTTTTCAATCATGAATTTTTATTAGTTTACTTAATTTTTAGCTAACTCATTCTTTTATTAGCTTATAAAAATTTTAATTCAAATTGTTAGGTGACTATATAAAATCCTCGTGGGATTGATATCATTTGTACTGCAATAAAAACTTGTTTTTTTTTTATTTGTTATGTATGTTGTTTTTAGTTATGTTTTCAAGTGGTTTCCACATTAAGGATTATATGTTGCTTAAGTGTGGGGACATATATGCACTTACATATCATTTGTGTTTGAATTTGCAATTGCATGGTGATAGTTTTTGATTATGTTACATATATGCACTTATATATCATTTATATGTGAATTTGCAATGGCATGGTTTTAGTTTATGATTGTGTTAGCATTGTCTACATTTTTGTTGCATGATGTTGCTTTGTGTAAATGTATCGATGGCATGAATTAAATGGAATTGGCTTACCTCCAAATATAGTCATCTAAATTATAAAGGCATATTAGCATGTGAAGTTTTTGTTTTAAGTGTTTTTGGGATTAATATGCATGTTAAATAGGATATGACACATAATCTTTCACTTTATGATAGTTGTTTGGGTACACTTATAGTTACATTCATTTAATTGGTAGGCATCATTAGTAACCTTTTATGGGAGTGGTTGACAACAAGAAATGAGGTAGGTTAAGAAATTGAAAAAAAATGTGTGTTAAATAAATCCTATTATGCTGGCGCTTTTCAAGGAAATTAGGTTAAGAATAAAGTTGGTAGCCAGTTGAAAGTTATGATATACTTGAGTAATTGGGGTCATTCATGAAAAAATATTTGTTATCGTATCAAAAAGCTAGAATGACACTTCAACCAAGCTAAAGAAAAAACGTAACCTAGTTGAGTAACTAGGGGACACTCATGACAAGGTGTTTGCCTTCGGGTCAAGAGACTAGGTGATTGTTAAAGAAAATCTTAAAAGATGATGCTTCCAATAAAAATAAACTTGGTGATCTTTTCAAAAAGCAAGAGTTTTCATGAAAGAATACTTAGTGACATTTTTCGCCTTTTCAATTAATCAATAATAATAAGTGCATGCTTACAAGTTCTATATGTGCATGAAAAAGGTATCAATATTTTGATTGATATGTGTATTCAAATCAAAGAACTTGAACATGAACGAAATAGGTTAGTGTGTTGAAACTTTTTTAGTGGGTGACGTTTGAGGTTAAGCTTTTCATGAAATTTGATCCCATTAAGCCATTATTGTAATGTTGCATAATTGTGCGTTTATGTGTTTGTTCATTTTTTTTGTTTTGTGGCTTTAGTTTTGCTTAGGGACAAGAAAATATTTAAGAGTGTTGATTTTTTTTGAAAAATGAAAGAAAAATTTCATTGATAAAGAATGGATTGCAACTCAAAAGGAGGCTTAAGGAGAATACCCTTTAGCAAGAAAGAGATTTATGTGATTCTGCCTAATTCTATTCATTGTTTACATTGCAAATAAGAGCTAAATATTCAAAGAGGAAATCAAGTTAGAGTTGCAATTAGGAGCTGAATTTCTCAACAGTAAAAGCTCTTTGATACTGTTGATGATTTCATTAGTGAGCTTCAATTGATTTGGACTTAGATTCAAAACTTTTAGCATTTCTTTCTTTCCAAATGATCTACGCACTCAAGCTGATTATTAGTATATAAACCAGCTTGGGAAGTGAACTTTGAGTAGAGAGCTAGTGTATAACACTAGTGAATGTGTTTGCTTGAACATACCTTAATCATTTCAATTTAACAGACTCCCAAATTCTATTGATCATAATGCACATGAAAAAAAAGTGATCCTTTGTTTCCTCATTTGTAGAACAAAATGGATAGGAAGTGTTAATATCTAGGTACCTAATTCGATTAGCAGTGTTGATCTTATTTTGGATAGTGAGTCAAAGGAATAATGAGGGTTTTGGAGGTAGCATCTTATTCTAGATGATTCTGTGCCAATTCACTACTAGATTCTTCACTCTTATCAAGTCACTTATCAGTTTACTTGAGATTTTTTGAACAAGCTGATTCTTGTAGTAGAATGTATCCAGATTGAGTAGATTTGGAGGATATACAGGTTGTAAATGGTTAAGACTAGCAGGGAATTGCCAACAATTCCCATTGATGAAAGAGTCTAGTTTATTATGGAGGGGGAGAGTGAGAAAGTTCTTTAGCATGCTTTGGGAGTGAATAAGTGCACCCAGATCTGACTAATTATCAAACCATAAATATATTAGTTTCCTATTGCCAATTGTTCAGGATACATCATCTTAGACTAGGTTCTTCAAGTGAAGTAGTTAGTTAAGGAAGCGAGAGTTTGTAGCACTCTTACTCATGTCCCATATGCTTATTCCTTTTAGAAAGTAGGAATGTATCCATCAGATCTATAAAGAATTCCCATCCTCAAGTATCCACTATAGTCTTTTAAGGATGCAATCTTCGTTAGTAAGTTTGACTGAAGACGTTTGATAAATGATTAATTGACTATATTTATATACCCTTATTTAATATGTTTTGATTATTATTTGAGAATCTTATGATATTTGTGGTACTTATTACGCTTCAAGTGTGCTTTTAGGAATAACTGCTTTCATAGACTAAGAGGAGAAGAATTCGAGTGAAATCATAACATATAATGGAAGAATTGAAGCAACATTGGACTTACACGACTGTGTATAGTGATCGTGTAACTTACTATAAGCTTGTGGAGTTTTGAAGATGTTGTTTATACCTCTGAGAAGATACAAGCTCCTGTATGTTGACATACACGACTGTACATGTGCCCATGTAAGTTTTGTGACTATGTAAAGTCACAATTGAGAGGCTTTCAGAGATACACGATCACCAACATAGTTGTGTAAGTGACCGTGTATGTTCTAAAAAAGTTTTTACTATAAAAATTATCATGAAAGTTACAACAGAGGGAGGAAGATTCCAAAGTCACTGGAGATACCAACATAAGAAAGAAAATACCAAAAAGGGGGCTTCACATTGCAAATAAGAAGATCAAAGGTGGAAACATCAAGATCAACTTCAATTTTCCAGATCAAGGCTTCAAGCTAATTTCATTCTCTTCTCTTTTTCTATTTCATTGCATTGTATGCCAAATCTAAATAGTTTTGTTTTAAACATGCTTATGGATTGCTAAATCTATGTTAGTGTGTTATTTTTGAATTGTTTTTTTTTAACTTTTACCTTGTTGAATATATTACTACATTGTGATATCTTTTGTGCTCATATTTGATTTGAATCAAGAGATTGAATCAAGATCTTTGTGTTAAGTTGCACAATGATAGTTGGTACCTTAATAGACCTACAAATATCAAGTTAATAAGCAATTAAAGAGAGATCTAAATTATAAGTTGATTATCCTTAGAATTGCTTCAAATCCAATTGAGTAGTTAGGAGTGGTTTTGAGAAATTGAGAGATGGCAACTCAACTTTTATCTATTTCAGTTGGAATTACTTGATTAGATATCGAGAGAAGATAGTCGAAACCTTTGGATATCTAAGATCAAGCATAGTTGAATTCATAAGGTGAAGGGAAGGCAAAACAAGGATAGAATAATCCCTACGTTTCCATCATTAAATACTTCATTTTCATTATTATATTTTACATTTTCAATCATGAAATTTTATTAGTTACTTTATTTTTTAGTTAACTCAATCTTCTGCTACCTTAGACAAAATTTAACTCAATTTGTTAGATGACTATATTTAATCTTCGTGGGACTCATATCAATTGTACTGCAACACATGACTCGTATACTTGTGGTATAGTATAAAATAAGAAAATAAGTTTTGACGGCATTTCTAGGGATTTTTGCACATTTATTATTATTATTATTATTATTATTATTATTATTATTATTATTATTATTATTATTATTATTTGTTATGTATGTTGTTTTTAGTTATGTTTTTATAAGGTTTTCACGTTGAGGAAAATATGTTGTTCAAGTGTGGGATATTTATCCACTTATATATCATTTGTGTGTGAATTTGCATTTGCATGGTGTTAGGTTTTGATTGTATTAGCATTTTTTACATTTTTGTTGCATGATGTTGCATTGTGTGAATGTGTTGATGGTATGTGACGTAGCGCATCATAACACTTCTCAAAATAACTAGACCTACAACTATAGTAATGATAAGTCTAGGTCTATCCTACAGAGAGTGTGTGTAAAGTTTTTGAAATGAAATCAATCGATGTTTAGATTATGGGGGGTTTTGTTGGTTTTCAATTAAGAAAATAAAACAAAACAAATTAAAGAAAACAATAAAAAATGATGAATGTGTTTGGGACTCAGTTATCAATTCAATCTCGACCTACACACAATTAAA
The DNA here is from genome assembly GCA_027568915.1 of Erythroxylum roraimae. Taxonomy (NCBI): domain Eukaryota; kingdom Viridiplantae; phylum Streptophyta; class Magnoliopsida; order Malpighiales; family Erythroxylaceae; genus Erythroxylum; species Erythroxylum roraimae. The sequence continues at coordinate 17,057,384 of JAOSBL010000004.1, read as the reverse complement.
CATACTTCACTGAGTTTTTATTCTCATACCTCTCCTAGCAACTATTAATCGTAGGTTAACAATAAGCTATATTAACCGCGATTTTAGTTCGTGTTTAATTAAGAAGAGCACGTTAATTAAACCTAGCTATCAAGCAAACTAGAATAAGCTCTCTAAATTTAATTAGATAGTCTCATTACAAGTAAGGAAAATAGATTAATTATGGCAACAACCACACAAGCTTGGGTCATTTAACCTAGTCTATGTTATCCTTAATGATTAAAAACCATTAGTTGCCACAAATGAATCTCAACATAGCAATTACAAATTATATTGGAGATTCTAAAAATATCCAAAAACAAGAATTACAGATTGTGTTTAAAATTCTAGTAACAGGTTCGTACATAAACAATCTAACAATAATGAGAATAAAGATCATTCATACATGAAAACCCAAATCCATAAGCATAGAATAACACAATCAATCTCTAAAAGAGAAAGAACAAAAAAATAATGAAAGAAATACTTAATCGATTTTTTGACGTCGATATCAACTATGAACCGGTGTTGGAAATTTTAACCCTCTATCTTCTCTATGGGTGTCCGACGGTGTCTAGCCCTACTCCTCATTCTTCTCCCAAACCCATTAAACAATGCCTCAACATTTCATAGCTTATACCATCACGCAACATGTCAATTTATATTAGAAATTAGGGTTCAAGTGAGTTGGCAAAAATTCACAGGTGTGAGTGGTTGGCTCACGGCATGACATGCAAAATGAGTCATAGGAGTGACTAATATGTCGTGCCCATAACACCCTTATCATGGCTGTGAAAGATGACTCACGACCATGACAAAATAATGCATGGCCTTGAGGGATGAATGCCTCGCATTTTCTTCATTTTACGTATTTTCTTGTCTTCTCTTGCTCTAATCCTTCTCCTTCCTGCTCTATGAAGACAAGTGAGAGTGAGTATCAAAAAGACGACTCAAATATTATGCTTTCGACTCACTTTAACTCTTTCTCTTCCAAATTGTACCTAAAACAAAGCATGAACTAAAGTGAATGTCTTAAGCACTTCATAGCATTAATCACCAAGTCTTTTGGAATAAATGTATAATCAATTAAGCACATATCAACATGAATTAAACAAAATTGGCTTACCTTCGAATATAGTCATCTAAATTATAAAGGCATATTAGCATGTGAAGTTTTTATTTTAAGTGTCATTGGAATGAATATGCATGTTAAATAGGATATGACACATATTCTTTCACTTTATGATAGTTGTTTGGACACACTTATAATTACAGTGATTTAATTTGGTAGGCATCATTAGTAACCTTTTATGGGATTTATTAACTAATAGGAAATGAAGTACGCTAAGAAATTGAAGAAAAAATGTGTATTAAAAAAATCCTATTCTGCTGGCCCTTTTTAAGGAAATTAGGTTAAGAATAGAGTTGGTAGCCCGTTGAGAGATATGATATATATGAGAAACTGGGGCCATTAACGACAAAATATTTGTCATTGCATCAAAATGCTAGAATGGCAATTCAATCAAACTAAATAAAAAAGTAACCTAGTTGAATAACCAGGGGACACTCATGACAAGGTATTTGCCTTCGTGTCAGGAGACTTGGTGATTGTTAAAGAAAATCTTAAAAGATGGTGCTTGTATAAAAAATAAACCAACTAATCTTTTCAAATAGCAAGAGTTTTCATGAAAGAATACTTAGTGATATTTTACCTTTTTAATTGATTAATAATAATAAATGCATGCTTATAAGTGCCATAGGTGCATGAAGTTAGTGTGTTGAAACTTTCTAAGTGGGTGATGTTTGAGGTTAAGTTAATTTCATGAGATTTGATGCCATTAAACAATTATTTTAACGTTGCATGATTGTGTGTTTACGTTTTTTTGTTTGTTTGTTTTTTTTGGTTTTGCTTAGGGACAAGCAAATATTTAAGAAATGTTTTAAGAACCAAATAAGACATTGAGTTGATCTAATAAAGGTTTAAGGTTTAAAAAGTCAACCGGTATTAAACCGTTATAAAACCGATACAAAATAAATAAGAAGTAAAAATTATAAGATTAAGTAAAAATAAAACATAAACTATTATTATATAATGAGCTACTAATAAGTAAATATGAGTCTAATATAAAATTAAAATAACAATAACAATATCATCAAAATTATATTTCTGAAGGAGGTTGTGGGTGTAATACCTAGTTCGATTATTGTATTATGTAATGTGTTGTGATGCATTTTATAGAGTATGTTCTATTTATGGCATACTAGAGTAATTTAAGCATTTAAATGTATTATTGAGGTTATAAAGGAGATCACGGATTGACTAGAGATGGTTCTAGACTCGAATAAATTTTTTTTGGAAAATTTCCTGAAACTTTGAAAAGCTATGGAATGAGTTTGAACGAGCTTTAAAAGCCCCAAAATGTGCTTTGAGAATTTAGGTGACATTTTTGAATAAAATCTGGATGATTTTGGTGAATAGTATTGCTGGATAAATAGTGAATTTGAGTGAATAGTATTTCCATATGAATAGTGATTTTGGGGACCCAACCCCGAAAAATTTGAAAAATACTCGAAATAGGTATTAGAGTATAATGATACTAAAATCGATAAAAAAAAGGTCGATAGAATGAATTTTGGGAGTTTTGAAAGTTTAGGGTTAAAATGCCCTTTTTGAAAAATAATAGGTGTTGACGATTTTAAACCATTTCAATTTTTTATGTATCCAATCAATAAGTAGTGACCCTAATTAGAGTATTTCATGGTCAATTTCATGATAAGACGGTTGTAGAATAATTTCGAGATTTAATTTGGTTAGTTGGTGAATTAAATGCATTAAAAGGCAATTTGGTTTTTTTTGCTCATTAAGGGCAATTTGATCTTTTTACATGATATGACCAATGAGAAAATGATATGTTAGAGACAACCAATAGAAAAGTGACATGTGTAAAGCATTAAAGAGTATAAACAGCATGAGTTAAGACATAAGTTGATTCATTTGGTGAGCAGTTGTGAGACAGCATCATTAAAGAGCCCAAAACCAAAAGAAAAGAAGAGAGAAGCAAGGAGAAACTTCGGCCGTTGTTGGAGAAAGAAGGGAAGAGAAAGAAAAAAAGAAAAGAAAAGAAAAAGATGAAGAGGGAACTTCGGATATGACATGAAGAAGTGTTCCAAAGTGTTTTTCATGCTCTTCTACCTCCAATAAAGCATCCAACCTGATCCCATATACATCCAAGTGAAGATGAAGAAGAAAATGGGTTGGTAAGCTTACCAATTTTGTTAAAAAATTTTATTTTTTAGGTTATAGTTGAGATTTGGATTTGATGGTGTGAATTGCACCCTTTTGATATGATATGAAGCTTTTATTACATTGGAAGTGATTTGGAGAAGAAAAATTAAGAAAAATAATGTGTGGAACCTTGGTCAAGGGTGAGATCTATTGCTTAAAGTTTTTTATTTTTCCATTTGATGATTTAAGATTAGCGAATGACATTAGGAAGTTAGTTTAATGATGAAAGATTGAAAGACAAAACATGGAAATGGTTTGATGAGTATTGGACCAAGGTTAAGGTTTTTAATGTGTTATGATCCAAAATTCTATTTTGATGTTTTATAATGTTCATAGAATGATTTTGATGCTAACGAAGTAAAGAAATGAAAATGAATTGATTTGGAATTAGTTTTGGTTGAAATTCAGCCAAGGGTGCTTGATTTTGGAAAATTTTGTTAATAATGCTTTATGGCTTAAATGTGTGCATTAAAATGTCATGGAATTGAATTTGGATTCGTTTTAAGTGTTAGAAATCAAATAGAATTGAATTGGAAAAGTTTAATTTAAATATGTTAAGTTTAGCCTTAAGGGCATTTTTGGTATAAAAGTATGGTTACGATGTAGCGACCATATAAATGTGATTAAGGATGATCATTAAGTGTATTTGTAGTATATGAAATATTAGAAGTATTTTAAATCGTGTTATGCAGGTTTTTGAAATTTGGGAATCTTAGAAAAACAACCGTTATGTTGCCAAAATTTTTAGTAAAATGATTTGAAAATAGATATATATATATATATATATTCCCATTATTTTTCTTGATTTTAACTTTTAGAGTATAGAAGGTTTTTAACAGTTGAACAACTTGGCTTTGGAGGAACCCTTTGTTTAAGTTAGATATCAACTGTAGGGTTACCATGGGGTTACTAAGATGGCTCCACTCGAGTTCCGAAAGGGGAACTCTGGGATGAGTCCTTTAGTTCCCCTTTCAAGTGGTATCAGTGCAAGGTTTTGAAATGGGGTTGTCTCTATATGTGTTATGATTTCATAATGTGATTTTAAGTTGTTTATGTGAACCGAGCAACCCAGAAAATTTTGTTATCTTTCATGCATTTGATTTTAAAACGAAATTTCCAGTGTTATATGGTTTATCTTTGAATTCATAGCATAATGCTCTAATGAAACCTTAGGGGTCCCAAAGCCACACCAAAGGCCCCAGCACTTGAAATACCTTTAGCTTGAGAGGCTGAGTAGAGGGATAGTTCAACAAATGTTTTTCTTTATGAGCAACCCCATCCAGAACAATTAAGACTAGCAAAATTGTTTGTGGAATTTTGTTTTTATCTTGAGTGAATAATATAAATACGAGAAGTAGTGATGTGCCAGTCACAGGAGGCCCTAGTAATTTCAAAGAGTTTGATCGAGTGTATTTGTAAGTTAGGTGCAAAATAGTTCGATAAGAGTAGAGATCCCAAAAGTTCCCTAATTTGGTTGGATCGGGATAAGAATAATAAATTTGAATGGATTGGTGACAGAAAGGTAAGATGAGGAATATCGTCTAATCAGAGGTCAGTCAAACCACCTACAATGTCCAGAGACTCCTGAAACACTAGGAGCTTAGTACCAAGGTGTGGCTGATGTGGATGGAGACCATCTGCGTAAGCTGGGGTACTGATAGGTACTAATAGTGATGAATATATTGAGATCGATCCCAGAACTATTCACTTGTATGTGCTAAAGGATTTAATTAGATAGATTAATGTGAAGTTGGAGTTTTTAGAGTGCCATACGATAATAACTGCTTTCATTAAAAATACGCCAGTAGTGTAGAATGTTTATAGAGGTAGTTATATAGTAGTTAGAATTAGAATCTCTCTAATGAGTTGATCGTATTAGATATCCATTACTATGAAGTCATACTGGTAAAGGAATTGACTAATAGTGCATTATGTTGATGTGGATTGCTTTTAAAGGAAGTTAGTATTGGTACACAAGGGAAGTTAGATATGGTATTCTGTGGGAAATGTAGAATTCCCACATCTGTTAGCATATCAACCATGATAGCTAGAAAAGTACGAAGAATTTATTATACAAGTTATTTAGTTTCTATGAATTGATAAGTATGGAAGTTTACGAGATCATTTATCAATTTAATACTGAAAACGTAATTTGTGAATATATCTGGAGGATGAAATTGTTTATTACAGTTGAATTAGTTAAAGATTAATTATTAATATGAGTAATTGGTGACTGACTTTTGATATGTTTAAACGTTATAACCTTATGGAGTGATTGATTAGAATAAATATCAATTTTAGAATAAAAATTTTGTGTTTAAGGTCAAGCCTATTTTTGATTGTAAGGTGATTTGTGGATTTGTACAAAGTAATGTTATAGATGACATTGTGATTGAATCTTTATTCAAGTATGATGATTGAACAATATTTTTGGGAGCAATGATCAGTTTGATGTAAGCTTTCAATTGCACGTATATTAGTATATCGATTCTAAGTATTGAACATCCATTATTTTAAGTTTCTTTTGATGTAAGTCAATTGTTTTATTTCTTGAAAATTAGATGAGTGAAAACGGTGGTAAAATTTTTAAGGAAATTTTAGTGATAAGTTTTGAACCATAATGGAGAATTGTGTCATTAGAATTTAGAGCTATTATTTTTTAGATAGTTATAATTGACAATCAGGAGAATGATAAGAATTATGTATGAGACCTTTGAACAAGTATGACATGGAGAGTTTAGATGACAAAAAAAAAAAGTAACTAATAAAGGCCTATATTGAGTTCTGAGATACCTGAAATCACATAAGTGTTTTTTAGTGTTAGAAATGGACAAAAAGGTATTTTTATTGAACAACAGAGTTGCGCAGCAGAAGTATGAGATATACTCCTTGTTTGAAGAGATTGAGGTTTGATAAGCTTGAAATTGCATTATGAGATAGTAAGATTTGCACACTAAGGTAATTGAATGGTTTTTTTTATGTAGATAGGAAATTATGTTAGTGTCTTAAGATAAGATCTTAAATGATTGATTTGCTTCCAAAGAGTATGATGGTAAATGACAAAGGTACAATAAATTGTTCATTAGTGGTTATGGATTTGAGATTCAAAAGCTAAGGAGTCCGTGTGAGGTTGAAGAAATGCCAGAAAAATATTATTGAGTTTTGTTTATAATTAGATACAGTGAGAAAGGAAATTTTTATCATTCAAAAGTATATGAGAATTATTGTTTTGTGGAGAACCTCAATCAAAAGTTTCATTAATAGTAATTTACGTAAATGTGAATCTTGATAATGTTAAATGGATGGTTTGATGTATGGTTAAGTTAGTAAAGTTGTGAATAAACTAATTGTTGGTGAGAAATGAAAGCAATGATTTAGAAAAAAAGGAGTTTCAAGTGAAGATAAGTTGCAAATTCTGAGGGCATTTTATTGTAGGGTAACGTTACAATGATGTTAGGTTAGGAATTATATATACTCATCATGGCTGGATTTAAGAAAGAAATTCTAGATTAAGTCACTCACTAGTGTGTGCTATGCATATAAGGAACACAAATAGACATCATAACTTAAAAGTGCATTATGATCGACAAGGTATAAAGAGGGTGATAGCAAAGTATACATCCAAATGCTTATGAAATCAACAAGTCAAGGCTAAGAGCCAAAGAATCAATACAAATTGCTCAGTCACTCCCTATCCGGGAATGGAAATGGATGCATATTATAAAGGATTTGATGGTAGATATGGAAGATAAAGGATTGAATTGCAAAATTTGCCCATAGTTAATAAGATTAAATTTTTTACGTTAAAGTGATAGTACCTAAAATCGAAAGTAGAGCTAGGTGTAGAACTGGAGGAAGAATTTGGTGTTTAAAGTCAAAAATCAAAGAATTTTTGCGAATATCATTATGGAAAGGAATAGTCTATTTTAGACAATATGACAAGTTAAGCCCACGATATGTTGGTCCTTATAAAGTGATTAACAGAGTGGAAGCACGAAGAGTAGATGCGAAGTCAACATCCGTATTTTTTAGATGACTAAGTTTGATTTAAATTTCGAGAATGAATTTTTTTATAATGAGGGGTGAAATTGTAGTATCCTAGTTCGATTATTGTATTGTGTAATATGTTGTACATGTATTTTATAGAGTATGCTTTATTTATGGTATACTAGAGTAACATAAGCGTTTAAATATTATTGAGGTTATAACAAAGATCACGGATAAATCAAAGATGGTTTTGCACTTGATCGAAAATTCTTTGAAAATTTCCAAAAATTTTGAAAAGCTATAGATTGTGAACGGGCTTTAAAAGCTCCAAAATATGCTTTGAGGATTTAGGTTACACTTTTGAATGAAATCTGGATGATTTTGATGAATAATATTTTTAGATGAATAGTGAATTCGCGTGAATAATAGTTCTACTTGAATCGTGATTTTGGGGACTCAACCCTGAAAATTTTGAAAAATACCCGAAATAGATATTATAGTCTAATGATACTAAAATGGATAAAAAATAAGCCCGATTGGATGAATTTCAGGAGTTTTGAAAGTTTAGGGTTAAAATACCTTTTTTGGAATATAACAGGTATTGAGAATTTTAAACCCACTAAAATTTTTTAAGCATCAAACCAATAAGTAGTGACCCTAATTAGAGTATTTCCCGGTCAATTTCATAATAAGATAGTTATGGAATAATTTTGAGATTTAATTCAGTTAGTTGGTGAATTAAATGCATTAAAGGGCAATTTGATCTTTTTGCATGATATTAGTGGATTGTTGAGTCATTAGGTATGACCAATGAGAAAATGACATGTGTTTGATGAGTCATTAGAGACAACCAATAGGAAAGTGACATGTGTAAAGCATTAAAGAGTATAAAAAGCATGAATTAAGACATAAGTTGATTCATTTGGTGAGTAGCCATGAGAGAAAATCATTAAAGAGCCAAAAACTAAAAGAAAAGAAGAGAGAAGTGTTAAGTCGAAATTGACTTTACGTATTAAAAGATTTTGATGACAAACAAATGACATACAATAAAAAGAAGA
>JAOSBL010000004.1:16949837-16960069 GCA_027568915.1 Erythroxylum roraimae | reverse complement strand
CAGACTCTACATCTTATCTAGCTGGATACAGTGATGCAGATTGGGCTGGAAACTTAGATGATCGCAAAAGTACTTCAAGGGGTTGTTTCTTTTTGGGGAATAATTTGATCTCGTGGTACAGCAAGAAGCAGAATTCAATCTCACTTTCAACCGCTGAGGCTGAATACATAGCCGTAGGCAGTTGTTGTTCACAGTTACTTTGGATGAAGCAAATGTTAGAAGATTATGGGATTGATAAGAAAGAATTAACAATCTTATGTGACAATAAAAGTGCGATCGATATTTCGAAGAATCCGGTTCAGCATTCGCGGACGAAGTATATTGATCTTCGACATCATTTCATTCAAGAACTTGTAGAGAGCAAGACGGTCATTTTATCTCATGTATCTACTGAAAAGCAGTTGGCGGATATTATCACAAAACCTCTTGATGCGGTAAGATTTGAGCAACTTAGAGGAGCCTTGGGACTATGTGTCTTATCTCAATAATTTCTGTTTCTTATTATTTGTTTAAGTGTTAAAAAAAGGAAAAAGAAATTCAAAAAAAAAAGAAAAGGGGGAAAACGCAGCGTCTCTTTTAGGGGTTTTAAATCCCTAATTTTGTCATTCCTCTAAGTCCACCGTTGACATTACTCCTCAACTTTGGCTCTCTTCGTCAAGTTAACATTGCATCTCCACATCTTCTCATCTTCGGTTGCTCTCTCTACGTTGGCCTCTCCACCGCAATCATCCTTCCCACTAGCAAGCTTCACTCGTCGAGTCTTCAAGGTGTGGGTAACGTCTTCTTTTTGTTGTGATATTTCGGTGGGTTGTGATATTTCTATCCTCCTCGGTTCTTCCTTGTCCTCGGTGGTGATTCTCGACTGGTAATAGATTTTCTTCTCTCTTTATCAACTATTGGATTATCTGTGAAGTTGAAGCTGAAGTTCGGTCTCATTGGGTATGTTTGGGTTTGTGATTTTTGGTTGCAAATTTGACTGATTTCGTGAGCTACCACTGTATTAAATTGTTCTGTGTTGAATCTGGGTTAAAGAAATTTGGAAGTCTTAACTTTTCTTGACTGTGGTTCTGGCTGATTTTGAGCTGAATATTTGTGGTGAATTATGGAACTTGAGTCTTATTTTCCGCTGGATTGTGTACTGATTGGATCGGTATCTGGGTATTAGAATTTCTGTCTTGTTGCTTCTGATTAATCACCATTGCAGAATGGGTAAAAAGAAAGAACAGTTGCGTTATCCAGCTCCTGAGAAACAGTCAGCAGCTTCTACACAACGCTTTAGTCTCCTGCAGTCTCTTCCAGGCTCTGGTAGAAGCTTTACAGGAGCTGGATCATCTTCGACAGTAGCTATCGATATTCCAGATGTTCAGGATCAAACTGATCCTCGTGATGATGTTGATCAAGTAATTGAGGCCTTGATAGAAGACTCTTCGTTAAAATCTGACGTACCCCCTTCGCCTCATTCAGTCCCACAGCTAGTCCCTTCTCCAGCTCCGAGAAAGCGCTTCAAGATGAGATGTAGCAAATCGGTACGACCACCTAGATTTCATCCTGCTGCCAGATTGCCAGTAGATAGAGCAGTCTCTTTCAAATTCTTCACTTCAGTTGCTGAGGAAAAATGGAATACCTTGTCAGACACTGGGGTCGTGATGGATCGACCTATTAATATGAAGGAATTTCGCAGTCAGGGTCTGCACACTCTTCTTACCGAACGTTCCTTGCTTCATGCCTCCCTACTTCCACAACACTATGACTCTGTACTGGTAAAGGAGTTTTATTCTAATCTGAAAAGTGATATTCTTAATATGAATGCTGCTTCTTTTGGTGTTGTTTATGTGAGGGGGAGGGTCATTAGTTTTGATGCACTTCGGCTGAACTTGTTTTTGAGATTTGATAATGTGGTTGATAATTCTCTATATGATGATGAGTGGGAAATTTCAACCGATCAAATTGCCACGGTCTTAACTGGTAGGAAGCTCACTGCTTGGCTGTCGACTTCTGCTCTTCGATCTTTAATGCTTACATAGAAATATTTTGTTTTATTCAAGCTGGTAGTCACCAACTGGATGCCAAGTACTCATGTGGGGACCATATATCTGGCCCAAGCCAAGCTTCTTTACGCTATCGGAACGGGAGTCCGTTTCAATCTTAGCTGCCACATCATCGACTCCATGCTGGCTGTTGAGAGTAAGCCCCACTCTCTCTTATATTTTCCTTAATTAATCTCACAGTTTTTGTATTCCAATGGAGTCCCCAGGCTTGAATCGAGTATCTTGAAAACTGTTCCCCTGATGAACATTTCACCGATGATTTTTCGGCAACCACGGGTGGTGGACTTGCCATATGTTGGCTCAGGTCCTTCAGATGCCTCGAGTCCCTCCACCGTCAATCCCAATGCTGCTTTATTCTCTGAGCTTGAGTGCATTGAAGGTGTTTTACAAGCTACAACTAAAGCCGTTCGTTAATTGAAGCACCGAGTCCTTTAGTCTCCGGGTGCTCCTTAATTTCTTTTTGTCATCTCTTGTCTCAAAAAAGGGAGACAATCCATAGATAAGCAGTGTCATTTGTCATTTTTCTTCTTTGGTTGGACACTTGTAATTTATTTGTTGCTTGTTGCTGTTCGGATTTGGTTGGATTTGATTTTGAGTTAGCTTATGGTGGCACATGCACTTGAATATTGAATTAAGGGGGAGCATCAACATTCACTGCCTACTTGTGTGCTGGTTTAGTTGTTGAGACAAAAAATGCCAAAAAAGGGGGAGATTGTTAGGATTTATTCTAAATATATCCTATCTTTATTTTTGACATTTTTATTGGACATGGGAATTACCATAAATCTTGAAGATGTGCTTTAATTGGAGATTGCGTATTGGAGATTGTTTTTCTTTTGGAATTGGATGTTGAGTGGGTTTTGAATTAGAGCCATATTCCATATAACCTTATAAGCAGAATTTTCGGTGCTAACAGATCATCATATATTGTCCTTGTTTGAAAAGGAGTCTATCAAGAAAACCTAGTAGAGTGTGCGTGTGTTACTGAAACTGTGAAGGTTACGTGCAACTGAAGTTTAGTGAATGTTGGCTGCGCATATGTTCTGGTTTTTTGGGAGAGAAGGACTGACGGTGAATATTTGATTGGCTGCTTCTTTGTTTTCTTTTTATCCTCTATTGAGCTGATTGCGTGGGTGTCTTGGAGCAGCTCTTTTTCATTGTCTTTGTCTGTAACAAGCAGTCTACGTATGATGCTAAGTTGCTGATTTTTATGGGTCCTTGAAGTTGTCTGTTAGTGGCAGGACAGAGGAGATTTCATTGTTGATGGTTGCATGACGTACTTGTGCAGTGGCTTGTTCATGTCCGTGGACAACTTCTAATGTGGGAGTTTATTTTTCTTTGTTTTGTTTGTTCTCGTGTTTGAGTAAAAATAGTTAGAAAAATCCTCTGATGAGGTTAACACGAGTTGGTCGTGTTATCGGGCGTGAAGATCTTTCACGGGTAGTTAGGTGGGTGTTAGTTATCTAGATTAAGTGGTACGGGGTTAGATCAATCTTGTGTAATTTTTGTGACCTACAGTGAAAGTGTTTAATCTGGGTGAGGGCCCCGTAGACGTAGGCAAAGTGTGCCGAACTACGTTACCAAACGTCGGTGTCTTTGTTATTTTGCATTTGTGACTTTTTGCTTTATTTGTGCGAAGAATAATTTGTGGATAGTCTGCGAATTAATTAACAACTTAGTTATTTCATTTATCTTTATGAGGAGTGTTGGTAGCAAAACACAGACATCTAAATAATTTAGATAATCAAAACAAGGTGTAGAACTATAAAGAATTTCATATGGTCCACTTCAAAATTGAAGTATGAAGTTGATTAATGATGTAGGTGGCTATAAAACTTGATTGTCCCCAAAATTGTCTAAGTAAACAAGAATGAAACATTAAAGCTCTAGCCACTCATAACAGGTGCTTGTGCTTACGCTCCACCATGCCATTTTGTTATGGAGTATAGACATGATCTTTAATGTATAATACCCAATTGATTGAATAAATGCTGAAAATTAGCACTAAAAAATTCAGCACCATTATAAGATCTAATGGTTTGAACTGCTGTCTTACACTTATTAAGGATTATTTTGCATAAAGTATCTAAGATCTTGGTCACCTAAATTTATTGTTACATCAAACAAGTCCAAGTAGCTCTACTAAAAGCATCAACTATAGTGAGAACATAATTCCCCCACGAGATTAAATGTTGTCTATATGACCCCCAATTGTCAATATGAATAATTTGGAATATACGTGTGGTTTGAATTTTGCTAATCGGGAAAGGTAATCTTTGTTGTTTGGCATGTGGAAATATATCATAAAAGGTTTTTGAATTACTAAGTTAGTCCTCCTTAATAGGAATATATTTGAGTCCATTTACTGAGAGATGACTAAGCCTTTAATGCCAAAGTGAATAAATAGAAACAAAATAAACATAAGTCAAGGATTTTTGGAAATCAAAATTTAGAAAATGTGTTCATGGAATTGCATACAATTTTATGATTTCTTCACTAAAGGACTTTTGGTTAAGAATGTAAAGTCTTCCTAGAAGTCTTCCTACTGGCAGTATCTCACTAGTCTTTAGTCCTACCAAATGCAGTAAGAAGGGGAAAAATCAAAATTGGTCGAGCTATATTTACTAGTTTATTGCAAGGTAGTAAATTGAATTTAAATGTGGGTATATGTAGAGCTTCAGTCAAGATGAGATATGTTTTTGAATTTTACATCACCAATTAGATCAAATCACCGGGCATCTGGTTTTTAGGTTTGATTAACAGGTTGAGGTTCACACACGTGATTTGAGGCTCTAGTATCAACTATCTAAGAATCAGTGTCTATCAAATCAAGACAAGTTAAAGCATGAATTAGGACAGTACTTGCAAAATCCTCCAAATGAACAAATTGATCATTACAGGATCAGATGGATCTTTTTCCTTTCATCAGCTTCATTAATTTTTGTTTAATCATTTCAGATAGTGATGACACTCGATTATCTACTCTACTACTTCCTTCCTTTTATCGCTTCACTTCCATTTCTATTGAATTTGCTGCAAAAACCTTATTTGAACTTGCATCCTTTTTCTTTTTCTCTAACAATTCCTTGTACTACTCTAGATATCCATGCAATTTGAAGCAAGTTTCTTTCTAGTGTCCATTTTTATCACAGTGTTTAATATAGCTAGCTTTTATCTATTACTCCCCTTCCCTTAATGATTAACTTTCCAATCCCTCCTTTTTAACATCTTGTCCTCTCATCATCATCGGATTATTTTCTATTATTCCAGATATCCCCTTGTGAATTTCTCGTTGTTTTTCTACTCTCAAGACCATAGAGTATGCTTTACTTACACTAGGAAATGGATTCATGACCAATATCTAATTTTTAATATGATCATAGCTTTTAATAGGCCCCACCAAAAATTACATGAGTTGATTAAAGAAGTTAAATCTGCTACTGCCTTAGCTAAACCACATGTATATTGTGGAACAGGCATGATACACAATAATTCATCTCACAATCTCACAAGTTTTGTGAAATATCTCACAACCAACATATTCCATTGAGAAATAGAAGTTATTTCTGTCTGTAGCTGATATAATAATGGCCCATTACACTCCACAAAACACTCTTAAAGTTCCAGTCATAATTCTCTAGCCAAATTAGTATAGATGAAAGATTCAACCATTTCCATAGAAATAGAATTCATAATCCAAGAAGTGACCATGCAATAACACGAATCCATTGATTATAGCCAATTGAATTTGGATTAGCCTTTACACATTTTCCATTGATGAATTCAAGCTTAACCTTCCTAGAGTAATCTTAACATATCTACTCCATGATTAATAATTGGTTCCAGTTAAAGGAGTGGTTACAAGAACCACACCTGGATGATCGGAACTTTGCAAATACAATGAATCTCCATCACTTTGCAACCTTGTTCCCATCATGTTTTCTTTAAACGTTTCATATGACACTTCCTCCATTATTGGTTAACATCTCGTTCTTAGCTAAAATTAGCTTCGTAACAAAAACAATTATGAACCACTTCTATGTTGCAGAGTAAATCGGAGAAGACGATAAGTAATAAGAGATGACGAACGTTAACGTTTTGGAGACGGAGAAGCAAAGCATAGCGTTTAATTAAATGGAGGGACCAGAGTAATAGAATAGTAGAGGAATGTAATAGCCGGATATTTAAGCCGATTTCATGTGGCTTCAACGGCATGAATTGAGTGTGTCAATTGTAATCTTTTCTCTCTCTATCAATGAATTCTGGATTCTCTCTTCCCTTGATGTGCGTCTTTCCTTTCTGACAAATCCCAACCGCATACACAATTCCGTTAGAATCTTTTATTTCCCTAACAATTTGGTATCAGAGAAGTCGATTATGTGAACACCAACAATGGCAGACAACACCAGGAGTGCAAAACTTCGAAGGATGGAAGAAAGCTTGAAGACTACAATGGAGAGGATGATTGTGGAAATTCAAAATAGAACGGAGAAGGTATAGAAGGAAATGTCTGAACTAAGAGCTATACTTTTACAAAGTTTTCAGAAATCGAGTGAGGCTGAAACTATACCACAGGGGAGTTCATTTGCGCAAGAGCGCGAAGGTAGCATGCCTACAAGGATGAGTCGGATTGAGTTTCCACCATTCGACAACGAAAACGTCAAAATATGGTTATATAGATGCGAGCAATTTTTCATGTTAGACCAAACCCTTGAGAACACGAAGGTGAGCGTGGCTGTTCTGCATATGGATGAAAAAGCTCAGGAGTGGTATCGTTTATACGTGAGGAATCGCAATATAACAGAAGCAGTCATATGGGAGGAGTTCACTAAAGCGCTGAAACATAGATTTGATGTAGAAATATTGGACGATCCGGTAGGCGACTTCAAGGAGCTTAAACCACAAGGAACAGTGTTAGACTATTGCGCACAATTCGACCATCACTCCAACATATTGATGTTATCAGAAGAGTATTTGGTGGGATTTTTTGTGAAGGGCTTGAAACCAGAGATCGGTGTGATTGTAAAACTGCACAAGCCTCACTCGCTGCATCAAGCCTACACACTAGCGAGGAAACAGGAGGCCGTTCTAAGTTCCATCGGGGGCATGACACTTAAGCAAGGATCGTTGATGAAAGGAACGAACAATTACGGTAAATTTTCGCAAGATGCACATGTGTCGCAACCAACGAATATCATGCGTAGATCGTCATCTGATGGTATATTGCCCACCCCTGCGTCATCATTGCAGTCTCCATCCCCAGTAGGAACGTCGAAGAGTCAGAGGCGTTTCAGTAGTCGGGATTTTGATGAGAAAAGGGCAAAGGGTCTTTGTTTTTGGTGTGATGAAAAGTATAGTATGGGTCACCAATGTAAAGAACGTCAGCTCCAGTTTTATGTGGTGACGGGCGAAGATGATAATAGAGGAACTTCACCGAAAATGGAGGAGGACGATTTAAAGCTAAGTCCAGTTGAAGAAAATCAACCGATAGTCTCTATGCAAGCGATGCTGGGGTTATCAGGGAATACTGAGTATAAGCAGATGAGAGTGGTAGGGGAGCATCAACGGAAGAAGATATACATACTGATTGATAATGGAAGTACTCATAACTTCATCGACCCCTCAGTTATCAAAAAAGGGGATTGTCAACTTCGAGAGATGGAACCAATCTTCATTACAGTAGGAGGAGGATTACAACTAAAGTGCCACCAGTATTGTGAAGGGTTCAAGTGGACAATGTAAGGGGTACAATTCTCCATGGACGTGATGGTACGGGCATTGGGTGGGTGTGATGTGGTCCTTGGAGTACGCTGAGCGGTCTGAATGAGGTTCTCTGCAACTTTAAGAACCGAACCATGGTGTTTAGGTGTGAAGGGCGTATGGTGATGTTGAGTGGGAACTCGGAGGGACGATCCAAAATAATTTCCAGTAAGGAATTTCAAAAGCAGTTACATCGAGCGCCTGAAAACCAACTATGTATAATGCAGTTGTCGACACGTGTAAAATTTCAGCTACAACAAATGAGAATGACGACAGACCAGTGGAGCGCTTTTGATGAAATCAATCTCATCCTGTCAGAATACGCTGATGTCTTCCAAGAGCCGACCAAGCTGCCTCCAAATCACCCACACAGTCATTAAATAGTGTTAAAAGAAGGGTGGAAGCCATTAATGTTCGACCGTATAGATATTCCGGGGTTCAGAAGGATATCATCGAACAAGCAGTGAAGGGTCTTCTGAAACAAGGTTTTATTAGACAGAGTTATGGGCTGTTCGCATCACCGGTGGTTTTAGTAAAAAAAAAAGGATGATTCTTGGAAAATGTGTGTCGACTACAGGGAACTGAACAAACAGACTGTGAAGGACAAATTCTTGGTACCATTAATTGAGGAACTTCTGGACGAGCTGCATGGCGCAGGATGGTTCACTAAACTGGACTTACGATCTGGTTACCATCAAATTAGAATGCAACCGAAGGATGTAGCAAAGAATGCGTTCAAAACTCACGAGGGTCATTACGAGTTCCTCGTAATGCCCTTTGGCCTGACGAACGCACCTTCGACGTTCCAGCGATTGATGAACAAGCTGTTTAAGCCGTACCTACACTGTTTTATCTTGGTTTTCTTTGACGACATCCTTATCTATAGCTCATCCTTACAGTCGCACGTTTAACACATTTCCATGGCCATGGAAACGCTGAAAAGAAATCAATTATTTTTAAGGGGGGACAAGTGCGTGTTCAGAGAGCGACAGGTGGAATATTTGAGGTACACTATATCGGAAATGGGGGTTGTTACAGATCACCGGAAGGTTAAGACGATCACGAAATGGTCGACACCTAAAGGAATCAAGGAACTTCAGGGATTCCTAGGGATTATGGGTTCCTATCGGCGGTTTATTAAGGGTTATGGAGTGTTAGCTAAGCCACTGACAGAGTTGCCTAAGAAGGACTGTATGAACAACTAGGAGTGGGGGGAGGAAGAGTAGAACGCCTTTGAGAAATTAAAAATGGCGATCACGTCTGCTCCAGTACTGACGTTACCTGATTTTTCCAAGATGTTTATTATTGAAGCGGACGCCAGTGGGCAGGGCATAGGGGTGGTGTTGTAACAGGAGGGTCACCCAGTAGCGTTTCTCAGTAAATCGTTGGCACGGAGACATTGCAGATTGTCGACATATGAAAAAGAATTTCTGGCCATCATCAAAGGCATTAAACACTGGCATCATTATCTGACTTGTAAACCTTTCGTGGTCAAGACTGATCAACGGAGCCTCAAATACCTGCTGGAGCAAAGGTTAACGACACCATTCCAGCAATCATGGCTTCCCAAATTGCTAGGGTACGACTTCGAAGTTCAGTATCGGACTGGGAAGGAGAACAACGCGACCGATGCCTTATCCAGAATCACGAGTGTAGAATTGATGACGTTATCCGTGTCGCAGTTGCATGGCCAATTGATGGAAGAGATAAGAAAAAGCTGGGAAATGGATTAGGCAATACAAGGTATGATTACAGAGTTAAGCAATGGCACGCTGAAATCAAGCGCTTATGAGTGGAAGGATGAATTACTAATATGGAAGGGTCAACTGGTAAGCGACAATAACATGGCGTTGAGAAAGAAAATAATTAGGATTAGTCACAATGACGCAATCAGTGGACATGTGGGAACAGTGGCCACGACCAAGAAGATACAAAGCATGTTCTTTTGGAAGGGATTAGCGAGAGACGTGCGAAGATACATTCAGGATTGCATGAGTTGTCAACGAAACAAGTATGACAATGCAGCATATCCAGGACTCTTACAACCAATCGCCATACCAGAGGGAAGTTGGAGAGAGATTAGTCTTGACTTTATTGAAGGGTTACCGGCATCGAAAGGAAGGTCAGTCATCCTGGTGGTAGTCGATCGTTTTACGAAGTATGCTCACTTCATAGTGGTGAAGCATCCTTATGCGGCTAGTGATATTGCCGAATTGTTCCTTACAAATGTATTTAAATTGCATGGCATGCCGGATTCATTTATTAAGGAATTTAAACAGCAAGGTCTTCTCTATCATCTCATGGTTATCCTTTTGTCGACGGATGCTCCTATTACACTCGTAGTCTTTGAAGGATGAGAACCAACTATGTAGCATCTACATCGAGAATTTAAGTATTGTATACGTCATTAGTCCGATCTTTTGT
>JAOSBL010000004.1:16906467-16921766 GCA_027568915.1 Erythroxylum roraimae | reverse complement strand
TACTAACTCACGAAGCAGAAACAACATCAATAGTGCAGCCAACAACCAACCCATACTAATTGACTCTAATTAATCCTTATAATTGGACTTTGTATTTTACAAAGTCAGTCCCTGAGTTATAAAGTTTCAGATATATATACATATTATTTAAAAGAAAATATTCAAAGGTTAGAAGACCAATGATTGGTTTTTAATTACTTGAGTTTTTTTTTCAGTTACTAACTTCTGCTTTGTTTTACATGTATCTACTCTACTGATTTATTAAGAATTTACTAATAGAAAATATAGATGACTTAGATAATTATGAGTTATTTTGAGTTTGAAAACAATTATGGTTATCACTGTATGAATTTGTATAAGACCTATGAGTTATAAGCTATGCTGAGAGAATGAAATGGCCATAACTAATCTCTGCTAGTGTTTATAAGTTTTAGTTGTGTAGTTAAAATATAAGAACCAATATGATTAATCTTTTCTTAATGCATCTCTTTCTCAAGCCTTAGGGAATAACTATCTTCAACTCAGTGCATTTATCTTTCTAGTATGGTTATAGAAATATGGTTGCTCTATTAAAGATCCCTATAAATTGTTAGGATTAAGGTCTCTATTAGAGAAAGTTGTTTGGAAGTCAACACTATGACTGTAACATCTTAAAGGAATGGAATCACATGTGAGAATTAATGTTTTGATGTAGCTTCTTTTAGTGAAATTCGTGATGCTTTGAAGAATGAAAGACTTCATAAACTTATTATTAGCATTAATAGCTACTAAGATCCATAAACTATAAGCACTCTAATTTAGACATATATGAGAGGAAGATAGACACACTAAAGTTATTTGTTTCCTCTAGCTATAAACTTGAGAAAGTTGTGTGATGATAACTTAAAATAAATTAGCCTATATGACCCAAAAGGCCATGAAATTAACCCATAAATGGAAGCATGATAAATGAAAGCCTATAGAGAATCATGAACAATAAAAAATTAGGGAGGTGAGAAGAAGTGTGCTAAATTTGTGGAAGTCTATGACATGGAAGTTAAGAAAATAGTGGAAGGTAGTTAACAAAAGCATTACTAAGTGGGTTGAAAGTTAAGAAGTTACTTGAGGCTGAATTCTAGGACATGGAAGTTAAAAAGATAGTGGTAAGTCGTTAGCTAAAATGTAGGAAAGTTGGAAGTTATAGCAACAGAACTGCTTAAGGATGAGAAGAAAATAAATTCAGTAGCACTTAGACATTAAAGGATACTACAATCCTAAACCAACACAATCACAATATAACAAAAATCAATCTCCAAAGAAAATAATCAGCCTATTTCAAAACTCTTTGTTATTTTTCAACTTTCCTTACATTTCAAATTCTTTGTTATCTCAAATTCCCTTTTGTAGTTTATGATTCTCTTTTACAACAATCAATTACTTTCTTCACTTTAAATTTCAATTCAATGTATTTTAGCATTTTAGTAGCTTAGAATTCCATTTTCTAAGTTTTTCCAAAGCCTAATTATATCGTCGATAAGAAGTCAAGTACAATTTTAGGTGAATTTCTTCCTGGCATGCTCAAATTTTAAATTAACACCAAATAATTTGGCACTGCTAGTGGGATCATGATGCTAAGAATGCGGAATAGAAAAGAAATTATTTTACCTCTATCCTTGGATAAAGAAGTCCCTACAATTGTAGGAAATGAAGGCTTTATATCCTAAATATTAGAAAATATTGAGAAGGAAGCCTCGTCTTCATCTCACTTTCCTACTAGTGAGCATCCAAAATATCTATAACGAAATAATGTTGTAAAATTCCAGAATCTCTTAAGGACTTAAGGGGGCTTCCTGCTCTTAATGAAATGGAAACCAGAATACAACCCCTTTTCATCTACTTCATCTATAGATGAAAGATACATCCCTCCATATAAGAGAGAGGATATCCCTATAGTGTCTCCTCACATTAATCTTGAAAATGGTCGACATATAGTCAAGTCCTAAATTCTTAGTAGATAAGGATATGGTAGGGAGGCTAAAGCTAATAGACTACAATATCGTTTAGGAGGTAACAATGTGGCTATAAACCATAATCTCATTATACACCCACCACAAGTGAGGTTACAAGTTGATATGAACGACATTAGAGAAGTAGTTCAAGAATTGTATAGGCATAATTTAAGATAGCTTAGCCATATAGAATTCCGTAAGAATTATCAAGAACAAATTGATCAGAAGGATCCTTATCCTCATGGCTATATAATTCTTGAATTCAAATTGTTTTCTAGTAAAGATGGTTGATCCACCATTGAGCACATTAATAAATTCACCAAAAAATGTAAAGAGCTAGCTAATTATGAAAACTTTAACTACTTTAAGCTCAGATTGTTCTTTAATTTATTAACATGAACAATATTATCTTGGCATGATTTGTTTCCTATGAATTTTATCTTTTTCTATACTAAAATGGAATTTTTTTTATACTTAGTTTTTTAGAACTAGGCATGAAGTTAACATAACATAGTTATCAAGTGTCACTCAAAAGAGTGGTAAGAATGCTAACATGTTTTTTTTTTTGGTAATTAGAATGCTAACATGTTTGTCACTCCTTTCAACAAAATGAGAAGTTGATGTCAAATCAAGCTTCTAGAAACTAAATATATGAAATTAGCTTAAAAAGTGTTGGACATTGAACTACAGAATAAATTCCATGACATGGAATTTCATGATTTTATGAACTAACAGCAAAAGTTTCCAAATACAAAGAACTTCTTAAGGAAGATGGACATTGCAAAAATTTCATAGACATTTATGTTACCGACACAAATTCTTACAATTTGATGGTAACTAAAGTCAACATCCCTGGACCTTGCAGCTTCTCCTCTTTAGAGCGCAAATTCTTGAAAGTCAAAAAGAAAATGTAACCTCTGTCAAATCAAGTTCAGTACACCTTTAATGAAACGAAGGAGATTTCTAATTTTTTATTGTAAGAAAAAAATTATTCACTTGTCCTCAGCAAATAGAATTCTTACGTAAGAGGAAACTAGAGATAAAGACTATTGCAAATATCACAATATTTAAAGCCACTTGACAAATTCGTATTGAGGATTTAAGAATATGATCCAATACTAAAATGGTTAAAGGAATTATGATGTTCACTGAGGCTGACCAGATTATGCTGATAGATGAAGACTCGTTCCCAACAGTGGTAACCTTTAACGCAATTAAATTTGACTTATGCCTATTATTAGACATCAAAAAGAAGTTAAAAATTATGGAAGATCGTTTAGTGTCTACATCAAATTAAGAAATAAGAGTTTTTGTTTCTAATTATAATAGCAACTTTAGGAATTGAGGCCATCAAATTCCTAGGATCCGATAGAAGATAAAAATTTCAAGGAAAAGTCACCTAGTAGAATTTTTAGTGCAACCACGAGTGCCACTATCTAGACATTGGTAGTAATTAAGGAATCTAAAGAATTTGATAACCTTAACTTGAACTTAAAAAAGATGGCTTCAATGATAGAGACCCATTACTAAGATTGAGAAAAATAAGCTAACATTGATCCAATTTCAAGAAAGTCATTTTATGTAAAACTCGTTTTCCAAAGAAGGTGCTATAGATCCTAACAATAAAAGGGAAGGGTACATTGTTAGTGAAAAGTGAGATAAGTTACAAGAGAATCCTAGATTTCATAGGAAGTCAACTTATTCTGAGAGCCAATATGAGGATTCCAATGAGTCAATTACGATTAGGGAAATTCCTATTCAAGTTCCATGTACTATTTCTTTCATAAAGCTCCTAGCTTCAATATGCTAATCCAGTGCAAAGAACGCAGAAAATCTCTTGAGAAAGGATAGTGTAGGTTCAGTATTGGCAATGGAACCAAGAATTCCAAAAAAAAAGTGGTGTTAGAGAAGTCAAATGAGATTATGACATAACATATAAAACCTCTATATATTAAGACCATCTTCAAAATTTTTAATGGAAAACAGGTAGATAATAAACATTATACCAACTAATATGATGATACCTTTAGGTAAGATGATGGTGACTTGATCCTGATATAAACTGAAGTATATGTTGCTGTAATCAATGGTGAAACTATTAATGCATAGTGCATTCTACCTGTAAATATTACAATGGGAGGGAAGACTTTATTAACTGCTTTATTTTTGTTGACACTCATGCCATCTACCAAATCTTATTGAGGCGGGATTAGATCCACTCCAATATTGAATTCCATTGTCTCTCCATCATCTTTTACTTTTATAGAAAAGAGATGAAGTAGGAATCATTTAAGTTGATTAGCAACCATTTCGTAAAATTTTACACAAATCATATAAAGCTAGTGCAAATTCATAAGTTGTCCTCGTGTAAGGAAGAAAAATAAATGATTAGAATAGAGGAAGAAAAAATTTGTAAAAATAACTCGATGAAGGTTCATATTATATAGGAATCTGATGAGTGAATTCTTATAAGAAAGGGCGGTAGCTACAACTACATAGATTAAATATCGAATGCAGCAAATCTTAGCAAAATTTAAAGAAATAAATGGATGTAATGATGCAGAACTGCTTTTTAAAGAATAGAAGGAACCACAAATGATTAAAAATGGTGTCTAATAATTGAAATCTGCTTTTGAGAAGTTTGACGATTATAGGAGCTAGAATCAAGAACCATTAAAAGAAGTGAATTTGGGTAATTCAAGAGAATTACGCAAAGTCTTTATTAGTAAAAATTTAGATTCAAAGATAAAGATGGAACTAATGGAAATACTGAAAGAATTAGAAGACTGTTTTGCTTGGGACTATATTGAAATGCTAGGATTGAGTAGAACATTGGTAGAACACAAACTTTTGATAAAACCAGAATTTTGCCTTTATCATCAACCTTTTAGGTGATGGTTCAAAGAAGTAAAGCTAAAGTTTAAAGAAGAAGTTTGAAAATTATGTAAGGTTAGTTTTGTTATATCAACCAGATATACGAAGTGGCTGGCTAACGTTATAAATGAAGTAAAAAAATGAAAAAATAAGAATTTTTGTAGACTTTGGAGATTTAAATATAACCATCCTACACACACACACACACACACACACAAATTCTTTAATTGTAAAACCCACTTACCCTTGGGAGGATATGTAAGTGTCGAACAAAACAGAACTGAAACAATCCAAAGAATACCAAACATTCCTTACATGCATTTCCAAAAACTCAAGCAAACATACATTACATATCATTAAATATTGTAATAAACAAAACATAATATACTTATAATAAAATTATCAAAATACTTGCCTTAAGCATAATCCATCCTATAATAAGGTTATTACAAACCATTAAACAAAATACAAACTGTCTCATATTGTCAGATACAACTCAGAAACTCAAACCTCTACGTTTGTCTTTATCCTAGTCTCAAACCTTATTATCAGAACCTACACAGAGGCAAAACCACCATGCTAAGCATATAGCTTAGTGGGGAATAACTAAATAGATAAAATCCAACGATTGTTTCTAACAATCGTCTAACATTCATATATACATATCCAAATCATATCACAACAATCTTTAATTGTTCATAATACAGAGTAATCCAAACATTATGTCTCAGAACATAATATGATTCATTAATCAATATAGGTCATTCTTACATCAGAACAAAACTCATAAATATCAGAACATAATGTACAAGTATCAGAATTGAATATCAGAATAGGATATAATCCTTTCAGATCAAAATACGACTTATATCAGAACAGAACTTGCTTTGTATCATATCAGAGCTTATCTCTTATCAGAATAGAACTTGTTTTTATCAAAACTGAACATGTATCAAAATACAAAATAAGTTAGACTACTAATCTTTTTTATAGAAGTGGGTAACGGGACCAGAACAAAAGATACCATGATTGGTATTTGAAATAGAAGAGACTTAAGTCTCTAAAATAGAAGACTCATAAGTGTCTAAAATCAAAAGGCACTGAAGTGTCTGGCACAAAAGACACCTTAGTGTCTGGTTACAGAAGACACCTTAGTGTCTGGTTACCCACGACTAGGACTTAATAGTTTTAAAACAAACCATTTCAGATTTCAGAATTTCATGTAAATGATGTAGTGCATAACTTACAACCTTATTCATTTGATCAAACTTAACATGTCTTATAAATACAAACATATGCATTAAAGCATTAATAAATGTGTTGAGTCATCACACATTATATATATTCACACAATTAGAAAGCACTTCTAATACAATCCCAATTATCAAAATCCTCAAACAATTGATGGACCGGAATTATCACAATATCATAATCACAGACAGCGAAATAATGCATAAGTATGAATTCATTTCCTTATACCTAAATTGAACACATTCATTCTCACTTGAACAAACTCAATATAACTTATAAACATAAGCATTTACATCAATATATCAATAAAACATTAAGTCATTACATAATACATATAATCACTCAAGTTCCCAATTCACAAACATTCATAACTAACACATTACTCTTGTTCTTTAAATCACAATAGAATTCATAAATAAACTTCATTCCTTTAACAACTTATAAGTTCCAAAATTAGATACTTTGTTATCTAATAACAAGTATCTAATAACACCTTCTTTAAGTTATTACTTCAATTAAAAAATGCAAATCTCATTCAACCTTTAATGAACTTATTCCACATCAAACTAGGTTCATTTTACACCTTAATTAAGTCCAATTAAACCATTATAAAGTACCTTAACCTTATAAGGTCCAACAATTGCCCAAAACCAATCTTTTCTCCTTCCTAAGTACTTGCCACGACCATGGGAATAAGCCTTATAAATCCCACAATCATGGGATAAGTGAACCAAAGGTTCACTCACCCACAACCTCAAATTTGTTTCCAAAACTTGACTTCTTCACTTCCATTCGACACACCTTCACCAAAGACCATCAATTTCACTTCAATTCTACGTTATTCATGCTTCAATACCTCATCAAATTCATTTCCAAACCAATTCATAAATCATTCATTAAGTAACTACAAATCAACATCTTCCACACATCAAAGCCAAGCCAAAAGTTAAAATATAAGGATCATTTTTCCAGCATTCATTTATCATCATCATAACAAATATTTCATGCTAATTCAATTATCATAAAACTTGTATTAATACATGCTATCAAGTTTAGAATTCCCTTACCTTCTTAACTTCAAAGAACTATTCCAATCAAGCCAACTAGTCTTCCAAGCGACCAAACACAGCTCCTAAACCAAGGTGAAAATTTCAGCACCACACAACAATAACACAGAAAATAGCAAAACTTACTTCTTGATATAGTAACTTACAAAGATTCCAAGTGAAGATGATCCCAATTCAAGAAAAATTATAGAAGTTGAGAGGAAATGAGAGAGTTTTGGTGAAGAGAATAAGCAAAGAAGGAAAAGTTACAACAGAAACTAGCCAATGCTAATTAAGGTCATGCCATGTGTAAGATGTCATCTTGCTCTAGGGCCACTTGTTACATAAAGACACAAGCCATATGTCCTCTCCCTAGCTAGCACACATGTTCTTCTATGAAGCTACCAAATGTCACAATTTAATTAGACCACTTGTCACTTAACCAATGTTGCCAAATTCAATGCATCAAGTATGCGAAATGTCACTAACTCATAGGCTTAGTTATTCCAATTTTCATGTACCAACTTATCTTGACACTTGACAATTTTCCTAGTCCAAATGTACATTTTAATACTTCAATTCTCTAATGGTATCAATTAATTCCAATTCACTAAGTAGGATTCATTAAACCCAAAATTCAAGTCATATGCAATTCTCAATCATATCACAAATTTTAACACCTATCATATATGTACTTTCATGAGCATGTAACATTCCAACTAGGGTACAATTTGGGGCCGTACATTAATAGATGCAAAAATTGGATATTCTTTATTCTCTTTCATGGACTATTTTTTAGTTTAGAACCAAATTTTTATAGCCGAAAATGATATTTCTAAAAAAACTTTTAGATGTCTAGGGTCAATAGGGATATTTGAGTGAATTATAATGAATTTCAGTTTAAAGAAAACTGGAAACATAGCAAAGGGCCATGAGTACCATTTTTCATGATTTGATAGGTGTACATTGGAAGTCTACATACATGATATGGACGTGAAGTCAAAGAAGAGTACAAATCATATATAGGATTTGTGAGAAGCTTTTTGTAGAATGATAAGGCACAAAGTGAAGTTGAATCCCCTAAATTATGTCATTTAGAGTGAAAGTAGGGAACTTTGTAGGGTTTTTACTTCATAATAAAGGAATTAAGTTGGATAAAAAAAGCAAA
Source organism: Erythroxylum roraimae (assembly GCA_027568915.1). Lineage (NCBI taxonomy): Eukaryota > Viridiplantae > Streptophyta > Magnoliopsida > Malpighiales > Erythroxylaceae > Erythroxylum > Erythroxylum roraimae. The sequence goes on along the minus strand of JAOSBL010000004.1, from coordinate 16,913,439 downwards.
AGCCATTCTTGAAGCAAAACCACCGCATAATAAGAAGGAGCTTCAGAGGTGTTTAGGCTATACGAACTATGTGAGAAGATTCATTGCTAATCTGATTGGAAAAACAAAAGAATTCTTAAAATTATTAAAGTTGAAGAATTATAAAGAATTCTACTAAAAAGAAAGGCATTAGAAGGTCTTTGATATTATCAATGAATACTTAACCAAACCTGTAGTATGATTTTCCTAGAAAAGGAATTCCATTAAAGTTGTATATTTCTGTTGCAGAAGAATCTATTAGACTTCAATTGGCCCAGAGTACTGAGGTTGGCCATGAATAGGCTCTCTATTATCTAAGCATAACTTTTACGCTAATAGAAAAGAAGTATTTACCCATTGTTAAATTGTGCTTGGTGTTGTATTTAGCTTATTTAAAATTAAGGCTTTACTTGTTGCAAAATGAATTTTATATGGTCTCTATACTGATATAATGAAATATATGTTGAATAAACTATTCTTCTCAGGAAATATTGGGAAGTGGCTTATGACTCTTATTGACTTCAACTTGATATATGGTAGATGCATATTTTCTTTTGGTAATTGGTAGATGCATATTTGACTATAATTATACACCTATATTTCATTTATTTTTCTTGATATTTTGTACTTTTGGTACTTAATTATCTCCAAGTGCATTGATAGGTCATAATTGCCTTTATAGACTAAAAAGAGAAGAATCAAGATGAAAAATGTGGCATAAAACAAAATTTTGAAGCAATTTAGAGATACACAATCATGTGTGTGCTTGTATAAATGTTTGTGCCCATGTAAAATCATGAATTCTATAGTTTTTGAATATACACAATCCCTTACATGGTCGTGTATTAGACCATGTATGTCCCAGAAATCCTAAATTTTACTATAAAATAACGTAAGCAGTGGAAAAAAAGGAGAGTCAATTTTTATAGCAGATTTTAGATGTGAGAAACTCATAGAGTAACAATTTTTATTCATAAATAAGGAAAGCACGAAGTTAACATCAAAAGAGATTGAAAAGGCATCTCCCTAAGTTTCTATAGACAAACCATAAGAAAATAAAGCCTAAACCGAAGAACTGCTAGAAGCTACCATTCTTCAAAAAGGAAGGAATTCTAAAATAGTTTTGATATTAACAGGGAAAAGATAAATCAGTTTAGTAGAACCTAAATAAATTTGACGTGTTAGTTTCTTGAAGAAGCGTAGCTATTTATTAACTAGAATAAGAAGAACATTTAAAAGCACCAAAATCTCAAAAAGGGTTTCTTTAATTAATCAAACAAGTTAAATAGAAAAAATCTTTTGATGAAATGGAAGTGTGACCAAAAGGAAATATAAAGGAGTTGTATGAAGTATTCTAAAATTCTAAATTTACAGACACAAGGTTAGATTGATACTCAATGGAATTCATGGAAAGGACTATTATTTATAGAAGGTCTTACCTCTCTAGGTTGAATGATACGATGAGTATAACCTATCTACTTATTTAGCCCATTGATCTATATTTCTAGACCACAGTTTTAGGGATTTAGGGGCTTGAAACAAAGTGAATACTTCCCCTAAATAGGGGAGTTGTGAGTAAGAAGAATTAATAGGTGGAGGAATCCAAATAGTAAGAAACAGTCTATATTCATGGTCAAAATAAGAAAAGCTTTCTATAGTGCTGAAAATAGGAATTAAAATGTTAGAGTTAGTGGATTAAAATAAAATTAGAGTTTCAATTTTCTTTACCTGATTCTTATGAACAGCAGAAAAGGCTCAGATGGAATAGAAACTACTTTATGTTTAACAGCCTGTGAAAAGAAGTGAAGTTAGAATAAATCATATAGAATTTTTAAGAAGCATCAAAATTAGAAACATACATTGATGGCATTCAATTCAACATAATCTATTGATCAAGAAGAATAAGCATGGCTTGAAGAAGCTATAGTCATAGAAGTAACAAAAGGAGAATATTAAAGTTAGAAAAAAGGATAAAGATTGTTTGATAACTGAGGTGGAAAATGTAGAAGTGCCAAGGGGATTTTATAATGAAGAGCATTAGAATCTTAAGACAATAACAAAAGGTTGAAATTTGAAGAGATTTTCTATCTTCTATAATGGATAAAGAAGTAAGGATTTGAAATTTGAAAGATCTAAATGCAATCTTTATATCTAAATTTTCTTATCTGCAAAAGATTGTTTAAGACTTAAGAGACTCCTCATAAATAACATTACTTAGCCTAACTCAAGGATTCAATCTGGAATCCAAAAAATAATTGGGATGGAATTCAAATTCCAACTTATAGAAGATTAAGGGAACTTCTATATCATATGTTTAGTTGGCTCAACCAAACATATATAGGGTAAATTTTTGATAGCTTAAAATTAATTAGCCTATATGACATAAAAGGCCATAAAGTTAGCCCAAAAATGGAAGTCCAACCAATGTTTAACTAGAGATTTCATTGACAACGAAAAATTAGGGATGTAGGAAGAAATATGCTGAATGTATGGAAGTCCGTGACAAGGAAGTTGGGAAAATGGTGGAAGGTTATTAACAAAAACATGACTAAGTAGGTTGCAATTTAATAAATTACTTAAACCTGAATTCTAAGATATGAGAGTTAAAAAGATAGTGGTTTCATATTCACTAGTAAGGTTTCTAACCAATATTGGTAAGTGTATAAAGTTTATATTAATATCATAACCAATCACTTGTACAAATTGTTGCTTCTATCTCTATTGTCCATACAATTACGCAATTTTGTTTTATATTTTCTTATTTTATCTACAATTGACCTACACCTGAAATCAGTGAAAAATGAAGATGCCTAATATGCTTCAAGGGTCTGTTTATTGTGCTTTTGGCCTTATTTGAGAAGGAAGATAAGATTTCATATTGCATGCTTGAGCATAATTCAAGGGCTTATTGCTCATGGTAAAATGAAGGTAGCAATATTATATCCAAAACACTTATATGAAATATTCCAAAAATCTTCATATTCCTAAAACGGATGTGATATATAGCTTTGACAAAACAATCATTTATTTTCTCATTTCTTTCTTCCTACTTTATTTATAGGGAAAACTATGTAATTATCAAAAGGTTTGGATCTAAAGAGAATGATCCATCATTGTTTATCTTTACTATACGATAATCATTGCCTACCGATTTTGAAGATGTGAAAGAAAAGTGCATTTTAAAACTAAATTTGATCTTCAGTAGGTAATTGTTCCATTCACTCGCATATAAACACAAAATACAACCCTTCTTAAAAGGTTATACATATATATATGCATATATAAGCAAGCATTGTTTCAATATCATTTATAAAAATTCCTTTTTGTATGAACAAAAAGTTTTATATGGTTGGCTACAAAAATCTTAATCAAATAGCCTCATATGAAGATCAAAGCTTTTAGGTTTGGAGTTTATTGATTCCATGTGTTGAAATAAGAGTTCTCAATAGGCTTTGATCTTTTTACAGTTGCTATAAGTTTGCAACTGAAGAACAACTCCCTATTTTCAGGTATAAAGATCACTTCTATTAATTCATTTAATAATGATACTGTGTGACTACACTTTTGTTAGTTTATGCCCTACAGTCAATCGATCTGTTCTAGTTTAGCGATGATTATTTAAAGGCATTCTTTATCTTATACATACATAGATTTATATGGCAAAGTTCACGAGATAAATATACATTACAAGTAAAATTATGATGAGATTATAATTATGAGATTTATATTGCATTCATGCATTATCCCTAGATTGTTCTATTAATACTGAACATGAATAGAATGTAAAAATACTAGCACACTCTATGTTTTTCCTTATGAAGGAAATGGTCAATTTCATAAACTAAAGTATGAATAAACTTAAACAAATGTGTAGCTATTTGTTAGAGAATAATTTTATTGAACTGACTCCATATAAGAATCTATTTAGAACATTACTTGTATATCTATGAAAATTCTTATTATGATGATTGTATAAGTGATCCTTTAACTTGAGATCTTTAAAGTTATCTTGTATATGGATTGCTAAGTTTTGATACTTGTAACCTATTCTAGTCAATGATAGCCCAATCAAAAGTCATTGGATGTAGTATAAAGTATATGGAAGTAATTAGGAAGAATGTTATGTTGTTCTTAATTAGTATTAAATCACAAAATGCTTGGTTAAGGTAGAATGACACTTTGAAAAAGTTAGTCAAAACCACTCTAACTCCTAAATATTTGGGTGGTCGTGATATGTTGTTAAACTCTAATCTTGATTTATAGATATAAATTGTTTAATCAAAAAGATAAAGATAAATTAAAGAAGTTTAAATTATCTAATCCTAAATATGATTTAGGGTTATAATTTGTATCCATTGCTAACATATTTGGGACCTAATAGGTCACACATAGAGAATGAGATGAAGACAGAAAAGATATTTTAATCAAGTTATGTAGATACCATTATAGGTCAAACACTTATGTGGCTACAGTAGTTGAGATGACTCAATTTTAGAAATAGTTCGAAAGATATGAGTAGAAAATGATTAATCTTCAAAAAAGGTACATATTACAATTTATGCTTTATTATGATTTATGTGTTAATTATTTTATAGAATTTTAAGTAATCATAGCTTCGAGAAATAAAATACAGAAAAATTTTCAAAATAATTCTGCTATGTAGGATTGGATCCAACCCCGATTTCCTAATAGTGTACCAGAGTCAATTTTATTTCTATAATTTGATTAAAATTGTTTGATTGTTATTGATCTTAAATTATGAAATTGATTTTACAAAACCCTAATCAGTAATTACTAAAAATACATTATAATTATCTGAACCTAAAATATTCAAATTAAAAAGTTATAAAATGTTAAATGTTAACATTTTATAAACTCAAAGTCTAAATATTTCGGGAAACCCTACACTATGAATACCCTGTTTGTTTTGGAATTCTTAATGAGCTGTAAATTGTTCTAGTGAAACAAATTTAAAACTCAAAACTTATGCACATGAAATAAAGGTTAATTTGTGGCCCTTTTGAGGTGACATGTACTGTTTTGTGTGGATTGGGTTGTTGTTATCACCCTAGTGGTTGAAATTTTTGGTCACCAAAGTTATTGAAGCTTGTGGTCCTCTGTGGCACGGGATACCAATAGTGATGCTTTAAGGACAATGTTATGAATACCGTATTAATATTGGTATCGGATTTGGTTTTGTTACGGTATTGTACTTATATCAGTTAATATCGGGTACTGTTTAAGGTAATTTTTAATTGTATAAAGTAGTCCCTAAATATTTTTTAAATTGCAAAATAGTCGTTCAATATATTGTACTGTATAATTTATAATTTTATACCAACTTTATCTCAAAAATCATAATAATAGAAATTTAAAATAATAAAAATTTATTTATTTTTATTAATTTTATTTTCACATATTCCACATATAAATAACCACAATTATTTCTTGAAAAATTTAAAGGAAATTTATATTATTAATATAATCAAATGGATACTAAATGTAAGAATAATTATAATTGAATTAAAAGTAATATAGACACCATTCCAAAATTATAATAATTCTTAATTTTGACAATAAAATAATATTATCATAATTATAATTATAAATTAAAAAATAAATGACTTTTGTCATCTTAATTATATTTTATAAATTAATTAATTAACAATATATTAAAATCTTTTCAGTTGTTTAATTTTATAATAGACAATTTATTTTTAATTTTATAAAATATATTAAAAATGAAAAAATCCATATTAAAATTAATCAATAATTTAAATTTTATAATAGACAATTTATTTTCAATTTTATAAAATTTTATAAAATATATATAAAACTAAAGCTTGTGTGTCATACACCATATTTAAACAATGGATATAAAAATGACACGTTGCTCAAGGCGCCTCCACATGTTAAACACCTAAATCGATAATTGCTTGTTTTGTAGCTTATGTTTAATGTTAATGCTCTTCTTCGATTCTTCCTCTTTTGCATGTCTCAAATTTTCTCTCAATCTGCCGACCTTTGCTCCAACTGCATGTCACAAATGCTCTTCTTCCTCTTTTGCATGTCACAAATGCTGAAACATGTTTGCTTTACTTGTGATAAGCAGCAGTGGCAATATGGTGGTGGAACAGCGGTAGCGATGAAGAAGCAGAACTAGAGGAAGAGACGATGGTGGAGAGTCGCCGGAGAGGAGAATTAAAAGAGAGTGACTGAGTGAGAGAAAGTGAGAGAGTAGTAGTGCCCCAGGGGGTTTAATATTTTTTGTTACAAAATAGTTCTCCAAAAATTTAAAATTTATGGTACTGGTCGTTATTTGACTGGTATTTTAAACACCGGTCAGTACCAGCCAGTACTACATGAAATCACTAGTATTGACTAGCACTGATGATCAGTATTTATATACTTAATTTTACCGTTTTCTAGTCGGCACCGATGTTGTGCCCAAAAAGTTCTAAAAATTACCTAAGACATCCTACTTGCAAGTATATGACTCAAGTAGGCCCAGCCTATGACTCAACGTATACTGGTTAGGAACCATATAGGCCTAGACCATTAACTCACTCATCCGGTGAACATAGGTCCCAGTTCCAGTATACAAAAGCGTAAAAACATCATATGTATCAATCAAATTTCGGTAGAAAAACCAATATCAGGATAAGTCAAAACAATCATGTGTGACACCATTAGTCGGCCAAACTAATGTGCACACCCAACGATACTTGGTGTTGGCTCGACTTTCGTCCATGGTGAGTCCGGACTATAGTCGACAAGAGCGTCATGACCCTAGGTGATGACCTCGTCAGTTTCCAGGCCCTAGGTGTGGAATCACCCGCAAGTCCCGCAGAAAGGTGTCGATACGGCGACTCGACTTTAATGTACCAGCGTCAAGGGTACAGGGGTCGCTTAATCATAATCAGTTGTGCCCAGCACACGATTGGCCAATCGTTT
>JAOSBL010000004.1:16841306-16855575 GCA_027568915.1 Erythroxylum roraimae | reverse complement strand
GGAAACATGTCTAGGAATTCCCTAACCACAAGAATGTCCTGCACACTCTGCTCAGCTCGGGTATTAATGACGTGGTCCAGATAAGCCTCACATCCTCCCTGCATCAATCTCAATGCACTCATGAAGGATATCATCCTAACTGGCACTGCTTGACTAACTCCTCTGAACACTGCCTTTGGCTGACCAGGAGATTCTAGTACTACCTCCTTGGTATAGCAGTTCATAGCAGCCCTATGAGCAGTGATCCAATCTATGCCTAGGATAACATCTATCTCTCTCAGTTGTAATATAATCAGGTCTGCCTCCAACTCTGATTGATCAATCCAAACTAAGCACCCCTTGCAGACCTCTCCTATAATGGTAGTACTACCTATCGGTGTACTCACCTCAAGCCCATATTATAGAATCTCTCTATTACAATGCAGCCTACATTTCAGATGCGGTGCGATAAAGGAGTGTGGATCCTGGATCTAGAAGTGCAAATGACTCAAAGCCATAAATAAGAAGTGCACCTACAACAACATCTGGTGAGTCTTGAGCTTCCTGCCTGGTCATAACATAGACCCTGGCCTGAGACTAAGGTCAGCTGCCTCGCCCCTCAGTCCTTATGGAAGAACTCCTAGAGCTTACTATGCCTCTACCTTGACCTCTCTGCCCGGATCCACTACCTCTACTCTGCTGGACCGTAGCATGACTTCCAGATCTCCCACTCTCACCAAACTGAGCTCCTAAAGTAGCAGGACAATCTCTGATCTGGTGGTTAAAGGAGCCGCATTTGAGGCAAGCTCTAGTTAGTCTCCAACACTTACCGCCATGCCTCTTCTCACAGTGCTCACATACTGGAAACTGATTCTTTACTGTACCTCTTCCACTGCCAGTCTATGCAAATCTACCCCTCTGCCTGGATCCTGACTGCTTGCATCCACCTGGTGGTTTGAAAGCTCTGTTCTGGCGCTTACTAAATCTTTTGCTAGAACTGCTCTGACTCTTACTAGACCTCTTCATATTGGATCCTTGCCTAGTCTCTGCTTGTCTCTCTCTTAATAGCTACTTAATCCTTATAGAAGCAGCCCTCAACTCAGTGAAACTACTTAGGATTGAGATGGCCAACCTTGTCCTGATCTCCATATTGAGTCCATCCTTAAACCTCCTACACTTGTGTTCTTCTGTAGGGATCAGAGCAGTAGCATAACCCATCAACTCATTAAACCAGATCTCATATTCAGCCGCTGACATCCTACCCTGCTTCAATTCCAGGAACTCCTTCATTTTTCAGTCCAAGTAGATCTTAAGCATGTAATTATCTCTGAAGACCCTCAAAAAGTCTTCCCACTTCAATTGGCAAGGCTTGGTGGTACTGCTTGGAATAGTCTTCCACCAATGGTAAGCTGGGCCCTACAGTAAGGACACTGCAGAACCTCTCATCAGGCTCGCAGTCCATCTGATCCAGAACTCTCTCTGTCTTTTCCAACCATCCTTCAGCTTCAGCAGGTTTGTGCTGCCATAAAAGTCCACAACTCCCTGCTTCTACAGCCTATCATACCTCCTCTCCCTTCTCTCGGGAACTCTAGGAGGCATCTCCTCTGATTGAGGTACCGAGGACTCCCTATTGGCTTTTACCGATCCTTGGTTAGCTAGTTGATCAATTTGATCACCTAGAGCAGATGACCTATAACAAACAATAACTTCAATCATTATTCGCATTTCTCTCAATAGTTCATGCTTAACATTTCTATATGTCCCAACAGATGCCAAACCATGCTCTGATACCACCTAAATATAGCACCCCCTTACATACCGAAACACCCTTAGGACATTCCAGTACATATCTTAAGTTAATGGTGAGCTACAATCAATCACTAGTTTCACTTAACATGGCATCATATATCTTATTCTCTTATGAACATAATTTAGAAATTCCTAATATTCAAAATTTCCTCATTTCATTTCATTAAAACCCGAAGGTCTACAATGTGTCTTTCAACACTCCTTACATGTACATCATCAAAACTTAAAACAAAAGTACTACATGAAAGAGGAAATACACAAAATCCATCTAATCTGTCCAAAACCCAGCTGATCGACCTTTGAGCCATGACTTCTCTTCCCAAATCACCAGTCTACACTGCTGGTAGAGTTTCTCAATAGCTAAAGTCGTCTCTCGGTCCTGAAAAGTCAATGTTGCAATTTTGGTGAGTTTTGCAAACTCAATGAGGTAACCATCATTGATGGTTCACTCAATTCATGCAACACATCATTTCACATAACATATATTCACATTTTCGTATAATTGATTACGTATCACTTTTTCACTTAAGCATAGGCAATTTTGCATTTCAATCAATCAAACATACTTAACAAAATGCATATGAAATGCTCATGAGACTTTTTTTTCCAATTGTCACGTTGTTGTGACCAAGTGACTAAACTGTCTCGTATCTGTTTTGGATACTGAGCTCATTGATAACTGTCCCTTATCCGATGGCGATACAGGGCTCATTTTACATAGTGAGCCTTAGGCTCTTAATCACTTTCTAAGCTCAAGGCTCTTTTCTACAATCTGAGCGTTAAGCTCTTTTTCGGTGGCTACTTTGATCACAACTGTCATTATCTGATTGTGCATTCATGTATGGAACGCATTTGTCACAATCAATCATATTGTGAAGCACATAGTTCGTCACATTCGCATACAAGTAGCACTTTAATATACATTCCCGAATAATAACTTCTCAAAAATTTTATTGCCTGGAATTAACACTCAAATCACATTCATAAAATCATTTCAAAGCAAAATTTAAGCAAACAAGTAATTATATGAGACCGTCTAGGTTACTCACAAGTTGCTCCTGAAGCTAATGCCTAGAAGTTTCGACAACGTCTGGAGGTTGACATTCCAGTTACTCCTCTATATCAAATAACATACACATATATCACAATTTGCACAAGTATAAATGTTTAACAATGCTAATGAAATATGTACTTCAATGCATGTTCATGACAATCCCGGGTATTTATCCATTAGTTTCTTCATAAAATCAATCCCATAACAAAACTCACCTAAGTATAATTTATACTTAGGTTTATACCTCAATAAAACCATTGAAATCACAATTTATTTCTCATTGGCTTACTTTCAAATTTTTCCAAGAAATATTTTCGGGTCTACTGTTCATGTTCAATCAGAAAGTGAAAATGATGTAATTTGGTCATACTCTCTTCTAGAAAATTGCTCTCCCATCTCTTAAGTTTCTAAGGACACCAAAATCATTCAATTTGATTCAATAATCCGAAAGTTATACCTCAAACATTTTCGGACTGTTCTCATTCTGAAGCAGTATACATAGAATTTAATAGTTACACCTACTTGTTCGACACTATACTTCGATTTTGCTCTTCTTAACAGAACATCGGCTCTGAAAATTCCATCTCCATCTACCGAAACAACTGGAAATACATAACTTCCATCCAGAAATTTAACATATTAGAAACTGAATTACAATTTGACTTCTTCATATGATTTGTAAGCTTATGTCTCTAGTTTACTCCACATTAAAAAGCATCTCATTTGGTGTTGGGTCCCGTTTTTTTATTTATTCTTTATTTTGATTTAATAATAACCAATTGTGATCTCAACAAGGAAGAATATGAGCATACACATTCCTCTTCCACAATTATCATACACAACCTATAAAGTAACACAATCATGCACAAAAGGAAAAATCCTTGAATTCTTATTCTCATTTCTAATCAAAATGAATGTTCATACATAGCTTTAATTACATATCAACATGTCCATCGTTAATTTAGCACAAGATACAAAATACATGAGATGCTCAATGTTTGAATTTCAGACCGGCTTCTTCAGAACATTTGTTCCCCAATGTCTTAAAAGAGTATGAGTTGGATATTTTCTTGAACATGCTTCAGTATTTTGGTGATATCTTGATCTGTAGAGCTCCAACTGAGTTGATTCTTATTTTTAAACATCGAGAACATCAAGAGTGCTGTCAGCAAGAAAAGAAAGGGAAGAGAGCAGTCCAAGAGGGGAGGTGGTACTTCTATGCTTGAGAGGAGTGCCAGAACTTTCCCTGTGCAGTCTGAGGAGAGAAGTAGTGGTGCAAGCAGACCTAGAACTATAAAGACTTCTACTGTTTCTCATCAAGCCTCAACGGTGGGAGGCAGTAGAAAGGGAGATGGGGATAGGTCACCCATTCCCAAATGTGAGTATTGCGGAAGGTTTCATAAAGGGGAATGTTACTGATTAACGGGAGCATGCTTCAATTGCGGAGAGAAGGGACACATGGCCAGAGAGTGTCCAAAGCCGGCCAGAAGAGAGGGATCACAGATGCAAGCTTTTAAGAGAACTGAAACAGTGGGGCACAAGACTGCAATTGAAGTGGGTAGCTCTGAGGCAGCTAGTCCAATTGGAACTTTCCCAAATTATGCTCTGTAAGTTATAAGAAATGGGTCTTCCATGTTTTTATGATTTCAAATGTTGGACTTCAGAAACGAGGGCCAACATTTGGAACCCTATAGATCCAGATATATTCAAAATACCAAAGTATGTTCAGTGAAATCATACCAACTCATACTATTCCAACAGATTCCCTCACTTTCCTTCAATCAAACTTTTTCAAATCATTTCATAATGCTACCAATTTTTATGGAAATATATAAAAATCTGTTAGGAATCTATTGGTTTAAGAATCACTTCATTTGGAGGTCGTATGGTGAAGTTATGGCTGAAAGAATCAAACTTGATTATGTCCTCAATCATATTGAACCTATTTTGGGACAAATGGCATAACTTTTACTAGAGATTTCGGATTAAGATCTTCTTAGGACGGTTTCAAAGAGGACTTCGAGATCTACAACTTTCATGAAGACTTCGAAGAGAGATTTTGCCATATATAAGGTCAAAATCTCAAATTTCCAAATGGTAGATGGGTTAGACGAAAGGGTCAGACGAAAGAAGTTAGAGATGCATCAGACGAAAGCTTGGTCAGACGAAAGAGTCAGAAGAAAGCCCAGTCTAAGATGATCCAGATGAAGGTTCTCATCATATACAACAAGTTCTCATCCTTACTATAGTTGTCCCGTATATACATCCTCTACGACATCCTAACTTGTAATGGTCATAACTCTCGAGTCCGATATCCAAAAATCACATACTTTATATTGTTCGAAAGATAAAATGATAAACTACAACTTTTTATATGACAACTTTGCCTCATTCGGCCTAGATTAGCACAGTTTTTCCCCTGAAGTCAGAACACAACATATAAATTCATCCACCAATATACTGCACCTAGTTCTCAACTTCATGAAAAATTTTGAGACTTTTAAAGACATAATTTAAATTTGATGTCTTCATAAGAAATATAACCATATGTCTCTAGCTTAATCCAAATAAGAATCATCTCATTTAGACAACTAGAGAAAAAGTTATGGCTAACAGACTAAAGCATACTCAATGAACATTTTCCAGCCATTCATCTTCAAAGTTTCCAGATTTTACACCTAACGTAACTTTTACAAAGATCACCCTTTTCTACTTCATTTACTCCTCATTCTCAACTCCATTTCAACTCAATAACATCCACAACCCAATTCATGATCTATATTTGATCTTTAACCAAAAACATAACATATTCTTTAACCCATTCTTAATTGATTTTCTTCACTCATCCTAACACCATTATATAGATCATCCAACTTCGAAAACATCTTTATAACAAATCATAGGTCATTAATGATCAATCACAATTACAAAAACAAGGCATTTACATAGATTTTTCAACATCCACGTCACACATATACAACTCACATAATCAAGTCATCAATCTTACATTTCTCATCATTCTAGTTTCAATTAACAATACCCATGACATTTAAAGCATAACTTACTTGGTTTCATCACACGTTCATCATCTTCTAAAGGTGGTAGAGATAGGTTTTTAGTGACAATGAGGAAGAAAGATAGCAAAATGCTAGTAGCAAATGGAGGAAAGTGTGATCTTCAAAGTTGATGTGGTAGTGATTGAAGAAAAATGAAAATGATGAAGAAGAAGAAGAGAAGAAGCTATGAGAGAGATGAAGACAAGAACAGTAACTTGTCTTTCAAGGTTAAGAAAATTTAACTTTAACTTGGACACTTGTCCACTTCTTACACTCTTAGCTAATTTCCAAAACTAAGTAATTCTATTTGAACTAGTTCCATTAACTACCTCCTTACATTCCAATTATCTTCAATATCATTTGATTTCCTATTTCTATTTTCCATACATCAATTTACTTGCCAAGTGGCATTTTCCCTAATCTTATAGTAATCAAAATTTTCCAAAATTATTCTTAAAATTCACCAAAATTAAAAAAATATAACAATCACTAATAAAATTTCCAATACAATAAATTCAAAATTCCCAATACATCACAACTTAATTCAATTATACCCGGAATTATCCATGAATGCATGTACAGTTATTTTTATGTTCAAAGGTTCACTATTTACGTGTATGGGTATGACATATTATACATGAATATGAATGCATTTCGACTCTCGCAATAATTTCTCATATTTACTATTTTAACCTCCCCGCAGGAAATGAGATGTTACATTGGCATTCCAAGAGTTGTGAATAAGACTATTGATAAGATAATTGGAAGGTTTCTTTAGTTAGGGGTAAGGGAAAGAGGTTATAAAGCTAATGTCAAATGGTTTAAGATATGACGATCTAAGAAGCATAGAGGTTTGAACATAATTCCCTTAAAAACTTTGAAGTCTTGCATACTTATCAAAATTCTTTAGAGATTAATAGATGATTATAAGTCATTATAGTGAAAATGGGTGTGTGAATATTACATCAAGGATAAAAGTAAATGGGAAATTAATCTTATAACTAGAAATGCTTCTACTACTTTGATGGAAATTCTAAAATTGATAAGCTTAATTAGAGTTCATATTAGAAAGAAAATTAGAATGGAATGAGAACTATGCTCTGGCATAACAACTAGATGTCAGGTTTTCCTTTGAAGAACAAACCTTATCTTCTAGATTTGAAGAACTATATTTTTTTTGGCAATCAAAACCTTTGTAAGGTTTGGAGCTAAAAGATGAGATGCTTATGATAATAAATGATATAAATATGCAGATGGAGTCTAACAAAATTGTCTTAAATGAAAACTAGAATGGCAAAAAATGGTGGTGCCCTGATTTTAATGGCAAATTCAACAATACATCTTGTAGAAAACTATTACAGTAGAATTCAGGTGTGTTACATGGTATAAATTGGTTTGGTGCAAACAAAATTTTCCTACAGCTACCATAATATTATAGAGAACTGTTATAGGAAAACTAGCCATGATTGACAGGTCAAACAAATTTACCTACCTTACAATTTGGTGCAATCGTTGTAAAATTTAGTTGGAGAGCATTTCATCTATTTTTCAAATGCAAGCACACCACTGGTGCATGGAAAATAGTACTTCACAAAAGCAACATTGGTAACACTCTAAAGGAATGGCAAGAAATTAACTGGAGTCTGAATTCACAACACATCAAAAGAGACTACAACTGGTGTTTTTACATTGCTTTATCATATGTGGTGTTGCACATTTAGGATGAGAGAAACAGGCACATCTTTTGCAACAAAGAAAGGAGCCATAAGCTATTCGACAAAGAACTAGTCAATGCCATTAGACTCCATATAAACACCTTTTGTGAAAAGCTATCTTTAAATCTTACATGTATTAACAGTTGGAATAGTAACTAGATATGTATTATGCATTAACTATAATGCTTGAATAGTTTAACACGCTGCATTAATTTTGAAACTTTCTTAGTGAGAGAATTGTATATTTAACTTCATTTTTTGCCTTTATTATTTAATTCAATTTCATTTAAAGAAAATAGTGTAGAAGATAAGGGAACAAAAGGAGCTGAAGGAATTGGCTTCTAGTTACTTTAAGAATTTTCTTATATTTTCAACCTCTCCTAATGCCTATCTTCTATTTTTGAGGATTTTATATCCAATTTCATCTATGAGAGTTAGATAATGGGCCTAGTTAAGCAAGTTGAGATTTTTGAAATTGAAATAGATGCTTTTAATTTCAATCCTATCGAGGCCCCTAAACTAGATGGATTTAGTATCTATTTATTTAAGGTGTTATAGGATCTTATCAAACCTTAAATATCTCATGATATTTACGAGTCTTCAAAGATATCTAAGCTTTTTAAGCAATTTAATATGACTTCAATTTGCATAGCCCCCAAATTCCTTAATCTCACTTAAGGAATTCAGGCCTTTCTCTTGTTGCAATAACTTTTACAAAATTATCTTTAAGATCATTGCTTTTAAACTCCATTTTTTATGGACTCTTGAAATTATAATTCTTAAAGAGCTTTCCTTAAAGGTAGAAGCATTGATGTCAACTGGTATGTGCCTAATTGATTGTTTTATTATTTCATAACACTTAAGCGATTAATGACATAAAATTGCTTAAGATACTCACTTTAGTTCATATGTGGTTTTAGGCACAATTAGGAAGTGATGGAGCTAAAGTGAGACGAAAGCATGATATTTGAGTCATTTTTTGAAGATTAATTTTCACTTGTTTTCTTGGAGCAAGAAGAAGAAAATTAAAAGACAAGAAGAAGACAAGAAAAATGAAAGCACAAAATGCAAAGAATGCAACATCCATGGAGCTAAGGTATAGCAGTGGAGCATGAAACGCAGTAGCATGAAGAGTGAAACGCAGTAGCATGAAGAGAAGAGGCTGCTAGGAAGAAGCAAAACGGCGTAGCAGCACAAATTACTTGGACAAAATGCAGACGATGTCTATGTATCCTGCGTGAAACTGCGAATGTCCTACATAGACAATATCTGTGAAACACAGACGTAGCAGACGTTCAATACGTGTTTTACTTAAAACATACAGTATGAGGGGGCGTAAAAAGTACTGTAGATGGACCAAAAATGAGATGTTAATTTGTCACATCAACATAACAATACTGAGAGTTAGCATATAGAGAGAAAAGGAGGCGCAATGAAGAAAGAACCGAAGGGGTTTAGGCTGGGACAATTTTCATGGGGCTAAGGCATTTTCATGGGAGAGACCCAAGAAGGGATAGATGTCCTGACACCAGTTCGGAGGTGACAATGGCGCCGATGACCTGGGCTAAGTGTATTTACACCGTATTTGTTGTTTCTTTATCTCATTAGACATTGATTGTGTTATCTTATGTTAATTGACTTGGGTTTTGTGTATGGATAATCGTACTTTCATTATTGTTTCATTATTTATGTATGAACTCATTGGGTATTATGAAAGGATGATTTTAATGCATTCATTGAATCATTTATTTGCAAACCCATTTCTAGAATTTTGATATAATCCGTAATTGTTATGTTGAAATTTATGTGTAGTGACTAATGATTCGTAATCATTAGGGATAATATGACCTAGGTTAAATGACACATCGTATATGGTTGTTGCCTTGATTAATCAGTTTTTCTAATTTGTAATGCTATTGCCTAATTAAATCTAGAGATCGTATCCTAGGTTATTCGGTGATTAGGTATAATTAATGATCGTATCTTAATTAAACAAAACCTAAGCGAAAACTCGAGTTAATTATTAACTCACAATTAATAGTTGCTAAGAGAAGTTAGAAAATAACAAATCAATGAAATATGTTTAATTAGGTTGTAGGTCAAGATTGAACCAAACAACCAGGTCCTTACTGAATTCTCCTCTTTTATCATTTTTTGCATGTTTTCTTTAATTCTTTTATTAGTTAATTTCACTTTATTTTCTTGTTTAAAAAATCCAAAACCCCTGCTAAACCTAAAAAGCAGCTACTTTCATTTTGGAAACTTTACACACACTCATTGTTGGATCTACCTAGACTCACCACTGCTATAGTAGTAGCCTAGTTTTTATTTTGACTAGCGTTACAATGCGCTGTCAATTTTGGCGTTGTTGTCAGGAAGTGCAGTGTTTTAGTTTTGTTTATAATTTTAATTGGTGTTTTTGTACATATTTGTTTTTAATTAGTTTTTTTTAGTTATTTATTGATCTTCACTTTTTGACTGGTTTTTGAGTGTTAAAAAAAACCTGACATGAATAGAAGTAATTTCTTTTATAACTCTTATTCTCAATCCTACAACCAAGGCTGGACTGATCAACCTAACTTTGGTTATGGATGGGATAACCATCAGAATTACTTCTATGATAGTTTGTAGGATATACAACAATTCCCGTGTGGGCCAGAAGCTTCTTGTCACAACTCAAGTACATATTTGCAAGAATTGATGAATGTTGTGATTACTAATAATCTCCAATTTCAACAGAGCCTACAACAGCAGTTGCAACAATTCTAGCAGGAAATGAGGCATATAATGTTGGGCTGGGTCTCATTACTAATCCCCAGGCAACCACTTGGGGCGATTGGGTGGGGATCGTGCGAAAAGGAAAGTTAAAAACTTCAATTTAAGAAAAATTTCAGCGGCAACCATTGGCGGGTTTGCCGCGGCGAAATTGAGGTAACATTTGCAAGGACTTTCGAGAGAAGTTCGCTGTGGCTAACATTTGGCCTCGCGGCGGCGATGTCTCAAGGTCGAGTGACCATACCCTTTGGGACAAATACACCGTGGTGAAGGTCTAATTCGTCGCGGCGAAGTCCCCAGACCAATCCAAGAACCTCTTGGGATAAATACGCTACAGCGAAAGAGTCTGGCTCCGCCGCGACGAAGTTTCCAAAATCACACATAAATACCCTTCGGAAAAGGTTCGCCGCGGCGAAACCTTCAGTTCCGAAACTCAGAACCCAACATTCAAACACAAAATTTTGCATATACATATACAATTTCCATAACAACCATCAAGAACTCAACCAAAGAAAAATGTAAACATACACAAAAGTAACTTCTTCCATTCTAAATCTGATTACTAAATCAAAATAGAGTTTTGAACAAAGCTTTAGTTACATATCAACACTACATCATTAGCTTAATACAAAATACATATGGATGCTCATGTTCGATATGCTACTAAATCTACCCAAAAGTAATTGAACTAACTTAGTTACTAAATGTAGCTATCTCGGAGTTTGTCCAAATGCCTTGCAAGGATCAATGATCTTCTCGTTCTGCACCCGAGGAGAAAATAGTGGGTTGAGCTACAAAGCTCAGTGGCTAATATATTTATAGCCATTGGCAACGAGCCACACAATCGAGCATATATATACATACATTTATATTTCATTTTATTCTAGCAATTCAATCATTTACAATTCCAGCTCAAAAAATCAAAGTGAAAGAAGTTATCACATAACGCATAACATGTACATTTAACCATCAAAACATAACACTCAAATGCGTCATACTTGACAAATCAGAGATGAAATGCACAACAAATGGCTTGAGAGTTCCTATGGGTTGAAACGGAGAAATCGAAGTTTACATCATGAACAAAATGAGTTCATTCTTAGGATCTCATATACCACAAGCGGGCAGCCAAGAGAAGGCTATAGGTCAACGTGCATGTGACTAACAAAATGGTTTCTCTCTTGCCCAAATACAAGCAAATATTCATGCTTAATTCATTTCATCATATACTCACATTTTCATGCTTTTCAAGCTATTTCTTCTTTTGACTATGCAAAATGTCATAATATCACTCATGACATAACATGATAATAATCAAAATGCATTTTCAACAATCACAACAATTCCATTTCAACAATTAGGCATATACACATACAAATAAACAAATTGCCCATTTACACAATAACTATAAACACATTACCCACCTAAATTGCTTGGAAAACCTAACTCAATTGTGCCTTTCCTCTTGCTCTTGGGTAAGATTTCCTTGGTTCCCTTCAAATAAACCAAGTTCTTATTCAACCCAACATTCAAATGGAAATTCATAAAACTTCAATAATCATAAAAAATAAAATAAACAAAAATTGAACTTAAACTTAGCATATCTATAATCTATCTAGGTTAGAAAAACCAAAACCTAATTTAGAAATCCATGAAAAATCAAAGTGGTTTCTTCCTTCTCTTCTTTCCTCCAACTCAAACTCATTCTTTCTCTAATCCCTTTTGTTTTTCTACCAAGCAACAAGGAAAGATGAACTTACCTTAAACTTAGTCCAAATCTCCTTCTTTCTTCTTCCTCCCTAGCTTCCCACGGTTTCTTCTTCTTCTTTCTTTCTTCTTTACGTTTTCTTCTCTTCTTTTGCTTCTCACAATTCTCTCTTCTCTTCTTTCTTATTCAAGACAACAATTTGTCTTGGTCTTCAAAAATACCCCTCCTTCATTTAATCAAAATACTACTTACTCTTTAGGCTATTTAAATACCATACTATACTCTAATTTAAACCTAATATTTCCATTCTAATTTCTAATTTCTACTTAAGCCCACTAAATTAATGGACTAAATTCTAAAAATAAATAAAATAAATCAATAAATCATAAATAAATAAATAAAAATAAAAAAAATTTGGTGCCCAACAGTATAAGTGATTTTTTGACTTGAGGTCTCTAAAGTTATCTTGTATAGAGACTACTATGTTTTGATATTACTTATGACCTATTTAATCATAGGTCATTCAGTTGGTAGTTATTAGATGTGACATGAACTATATGGAGATAGTTGAGTGATCAAGATAAGATTATCAAGGTAAAGTAATTAGGGAGAATTTTCTGTTGTCCTTGATTAGTATTAATTCAGGAAATCATTGGCCAACATAGAATGACATTTTGTAAATAGTTTACAAATTTCATTAATTGAATTAATAGCTAATGACGAAGAACTAATATAATTGAACTCAAAATAGAGTAGACATTAATTCTGTACTTTAGGTCTAATCGAAACATTGTATGATGAAAGTATTGAATTATATAGAGAAATTATGCACGGAAAGGTTATGATGCATTGCTAGATGCCAATCTTGATCTATGATTATAAATTATTTAATTGGAGACTTAAAGATAAATTAAAAGCATTTTTAATTTACTTAATTCTAATTATAAATTATAATATAATTATTGCCAACATATTTTAGAATCTAATGGTTCTCACATAAAGAACGGGTTGAAGATAACAAAATATTTTTAATCAAGTTATACTTGATTGTAAAGTTTGATAAACTTTATGGTCAAATATAAGATATTTAATACATAATGATCAATATGAGATATTGGATCTTATTTGGGCATAATTAATATTTAATTAGAATTATTTGTGTTAAAGTTTAATTGAAATTAGAATTTAATTAAATTAAATTACTAAAATGTCTAAAACCTATTATAAATAAGCTGAAGCTCTAATGGAGCTAGCACTTCTTGCTTAATCCTCTCTATAAGAGTTACAGAGTTCTCTCACAGAATAGAGTTTTCTCAACCTATTCTATGGATACTGATATAGGTCAGACACTTGTGCAGCTAGAGTGGTTGAGATGGATCAGTTTCGGAAATGATTCAAGTGATACAACAAGATTATTATCAAGTTTCAGAATAAGGTACGAATTAAGATTCATACTTTATTATGATTTATATGTTAATCATTTTATAGAATTAAAGTGATCTTGGTTTTGGGAAATCAAAATATAAAAAAAAAGTTTTGTAATTATTCCGTTGTGGTCAGAATCGGTCCTGATTTTCCAAAAAAAATATGTTAGTAAAAAGTTTAACTAAATATGTATTTTCTTATAATATAATAACTTATACATGATTACTCAAATGCAAATGACATGCATAATATCAGATTTGACAAGTTCAACAGAAGTTGATAATATACTTTCAATTATAAAATTTTTGTAATTTAGAAATAACATGTAAATCAGCTATGGGAGTTAATTCAAAAGGGCACCTTATGCCCCTTCAATTAAAAATTTTCTTTGTGATTTTCAATAACCTCTAAAGGCACTAAATTTGCAATTTACGTTGAAGGTAAATCAAGGTTTTAAAAACTGGATTGGACTGACCAGTCTAACTAGAAACAGTCTGAATCGGCCAATTGTCTGGGTCGGTGTCATTTAATAACCTCTAAGTATAAAAATAAGTTGGTTTACTAAATAACTGGTCGATTTTTAGCTAACCGGTCCAACCAGTTTGTCAATATACAAATATACCTAAAGCTAAACATCAGATTTTATTTCGGATACCAAGCTAGCTCCTGGCTGTAAGTGTAAGTCGACTTGTACACTCCTGTAAGTCGACTTACACAATTCCAGTACCGACAAGTCGACTTGTACATT